>PVKM010005721.1:0-46825 GCA_004027735.1 Carollia perspicillata
ACTCTCCCCTGCCATACCCCCCCCCACCTTCTGCATTCAATCCTATGCCCCTGTTGCCCTTGTCCGTGGGTCCTTTATGCATGTTCCTTGACCCTTTCCCTTCTTCCCCCATTACCCTCCCTCTCCCCACCCCTCTGGTCAGTCAGTTTGTTCTTTATTTCCATGTCTCTGGTTTTACTTTGCTTGCTTGTATTGTTGATTAGGTTTCCACTTATAGGTGAGATCATGAGGTAGGAACTCCTACCCTTTGTGACAGAATGGATGGAAGTGGAGAGTATTATGCTAAGTGAAATAAGCCAGGCAGTGAAAGACAAATGCCATATAAATCCATTTTTAATTCAAACTGTTGAAATCTTTTTTCCTTTAGGAAGAATCATCTCAATAATCTTATCTGGGTGATATTAGAATAATATTTCACACAGATGGAGAGAGGTGATTCATAGGTTACAATCACTGATGTAGAACACCTGCCTTCTCCAATCCCACTTTTCCCCCATAACATCTTCCTGAATTTTCTTTTCTTGATGATGATTAATTTTAAAGCCCATGAACTTCCAGGCTCCAGTTGTATTGAGTTTTAACTAGTAATTGGGTGTACACAGAATTCAAGCCCTGTCCAGCCTGCCGGGAAAAGGCTGCCTCCCTAAAGGTCGGACTGCTAGTCAGGCTTTGCCTTTCCCCTTTCTTAAATGGCAAAGTGAGAGTTCAATATTTCCATTAATTTAGGAGCCTCGTGTGCAGGCACACTATCAGCAAGGGCTACAACAAATATACATGTTCAACATTTATTGTCTTTGTGTGGCTGTGAATATAAAGATGATTAAGAAATGAAATCCATGTTCAAAATATTCTAGCTTGGATGATAGGTTTTGTTACATTTACTTATATCAATGTCAAACTAAAAAGGTAAGATTTAAACCTCGTTGCTTTTGCTTTTGTAAAACACAAGAAGGCTGTATCAGATGAGATGGAGAGTCATGTTTTGGGTTATGAGTCTAATGCCTTAACAAGTATGGGATGGGTAGTGTTCCATTCTATAAATGTACCATAGTTTTTTATCCACTCACTTACTGATAGGCAGTAAGGTTGCTTCCAACACTTGGCTATTGTAAATTGAGCTGCTATGAACATTGGGGTGCATAGATTCTTTTGAATTGTGTTTCAGGGTTCTGCAGCAGAAAGAAAGAAGGAGCTCCTTCCCTTCACGACAGCATGGAGGGAACTGGAGGGCATTATGTTAAGTGAAGTAAGCAAGTTGGTGAAAGACAAATACCTATGATCTCACCTATAAGTGGAGCCTAATCAATAACAAACAAGCAAGCAAAATATAACCAGAGACATTGAAATAAAGAACAAACTGACAGTATCCAGGGGGAGGGGAGAAGGGAGATAATAGGGAAGAAAGGGGAAGGGTCATCAAGGAACATGTACAAAGGACATATGGACAAAGCCAAAGGGGGGTAGGATCGAGGGTGAGGGTGGGGATGGGTCAGGGAGGGGGAGTGGTGGGCAGAAAATTGAGATAATTTTACTTGAACAACAATAAAAATAAATTTAATGAAAAAAGAAGTATGAGAAGGGTACTGGCTATTTAAGAACAGTTTGGTTGCTTGGAAATTAAAAAAAAATGTTTGTCTCTCATTTGAACTTTGTCTCAATAGATATGTAAATTTTGTATTGTGACTTCTATCTCACAATTGTTTTCAGACCTATCTGTTTATATGTATGACTATAATTTATTTTCCATGCCACATGGAATTTGATTACATGAATGTATCACAATTTGTGTCTTCATTTTGCTGTTGGTCATTTGGCCTGGAGCATTATGTTCATTTACATTGGTTATTATTGTTGATATATTTGCAATTCATGTATTAAAATGGTTTTTTGTCTTCCCTTTTCATTGGCTTTTATCTTAACATTTTTCTACTTGTTTTCAATCACAGTCCACATTCAATATCATTCTGTACCAGTCTCATGTGCACAGCTAAGCAGCCAGAAAACCACGTGCTCCATAGAGTGGTCCCCCTGCTTCCCTGAGCACGCACCTGGCCTTATACATAGTTATCATGACATTATCGACCACATTCCCCATGCTGCATGCTACATCTCTGCAACTATATCGTAACTACTAATTTGTATTACTTAATCCCTTCACCTTGTTCACTCAGCCTCCAAATACCCCTCCCCTCCGACAACCGCTAGTGTGATCTCTGTACATGAGTCTGTTTCTGTTTTGTCTCTTTGTTTATTTTGTTCACTAGATTCAACTTATAAGTGAAATCATGTGGTATTTGTATTTGTTGTTCTGACTTATTTCCCTTAGCATAATATGATTTATGTTCATCTGTGCTGTCGCAAAGGTATGATTTCACCCTTTTATATAACCAAGTAGTATTCCATTGTGTAAATGTACCACAACATTTTTACTCATTTATTGATGGGCACTTGGGTTGCTTCCAATTTTGGCTATTGTAAATGATGCTTCAATGAATATAAGGGTGCATACATTCTTCTGAATTAGTGTTTCAGATTTCTTTGGATATATTTTCAGAAGTGAAATCATTGGATCATAAGGCAGTTCCATTTTTAATTTTTTGAGAAACCTCCATATTGTTTTCCACAATGGCTGCACCAACCTGCATTCCCACCACAGGCTTCTGTTTGCCCCACATCCTCGCCAACACGGTTTGTTTGTTGATTTGTGGATGATGGCCATTCTGACAGATGTGAGGTGGCATATCACTGTAGTTTTGAGTGGCACATCCCTGATGACCAGTGATAGTGAGCAATTTTTCACATGTCTATTGGTCATCTGTCCATCTGCTTTTAATAGAAAAAAGATTTACAATATCATAATTTGTCTCCTTCAGGTATTAGTGTGGCAAGACAAATTCTGTGCAAAGTACTCATCAACTTAGTTCCTATAGAGAATAGACAAATGTCTCTTTTTTTCCTTTGTTTTTTTCTATTTTTTAAAAATGAATAGAATAAATATTATTAGAAATTTTTACAGCCAAAATCAGCTTTTCTCTTTTATTCCATGTGGGAATTTTTGATTTGGTTTACTTATTTCTGCAACTATATGCTATTTTCTAGTCTGCTTATTTCACATTTATTTATCACCTTTCTTTTGGTGAACATTTAGGTTGTTCTAGATTACTTTCCTCTTTTGAATAATTTTTTGATATATTCTTCTGCATATGTTATTGTTTATTTTTTTTTGTTCTCTTGTTTGGTTTGGCTTTTTGTCTTTTCCTTTTCTTGCCTTCTATATTATTTCAAAATTTTAAATTTTTTTCCTTTATTATGTTTTGTTCTCCCATTTGGAAGTATTGCTGTCTAATTTGAGATTGCTTTTTTTCCCCTCTGTTACTTATTATCCATTTAAAAATAATTCTAAAGCTAACAAATCTTTGTTTTCCTCTCTCAACAATAAAAAGACCTATGGAATTTAACTCTGGTTGATGCCTGTCTGGAATACGAGGTCAGACTCCAGCACATTCTCACTTCTTCCAGAGGAGAAACAAACCCATTAGAATCACTATTAGAAATAGTGATTATTATGAACTTACTGAAGATTTCAGTGTAGAGAATAATGGGTTTTACATGAAAATTTTTCTGAATTTTCACTCCCGACTTTCATCTCTCATTAAACAATTTCCCATTGTTTCTGGCTCTGGCTACTCTGGATGTGGCTTCTACCAATACCACACCCTTGTCCTTCTTCCTCTTTAAAGTATTTCTGGGAAAACACCACTCTTTTTCCAGCACACTGCAGTTCAGTTTTCTCCCTCATGTGTAGTCCAGAAAATATTACCCTCTTTGGAATCTAATTTCTTTAAGAGGAGGGAGCTCTATGACTATACGGTGCTTCTCCTTCTGGTGTGTGAATTTTCTTCCCTGTGAAATTACAGTAATGTAATTACTTGGTGATATAATCGTGTATGTATTTTAGAAAATAATGCTAATATGAAAACCCTTTCTATATTATAAGCTGTGTTTGCCTTTCACTGATAGATTCACGATCAATTGATTATCTTTTGTTTATTACAAAGGTCAGAACTGAATAATCTTTGAGTGCTTCTTTAAGATGAATACACATCTGACACTTCGTCTTATGATTCTTTGTCTAGTGAAAATAGCTTGTTCTCGGGACTGGATGATGGTCCAAGTTATCCCAAGTACTTACAGTGGACATCAGTATATACTGGCTGAGGAATTACACCTGGGGTCGGGCTGTCCTGCGACTCGGATAGAAACATATGCATATCATTTTGTATATCTCATTTCTGATTGCGGTATCAGGACACAGGTGAGACTAGTGATTATTTGTAAAAACAACTTATAAATACTTTTTCAGACCTTTATGCCTGGTGCAAAAATTTTTTAAAAGGGTTTATTTACTTATTTTTAGAGAGAGAGGAAGGGAGAGAGAAAGAGAGGGACAGAAACACCAATGTTTGGTTACCTCTCCAGTGCCCCCTATCTGGGACCTGGCCCGCAACCCAGGCATGTGCCCTGACTGGGAATTGAACTGGCAATGCTTTGGTTCATGGGCTGGCACTCAATCCACAGAGCCACCACAGCCAGGGCTAAAATTGTTTTTTAAGAACAAATTTTGCTCCTGCTTATAATTAATTTATGAATAGATAACAACACAGTTCCTACTTACCATTCAATGAATATGGGCCATCTATATGCACAGGACCTCGTAACACAGATTAAGAGACCAGAAGGGAACTGACCTTAAGTTACCTTCAGGCTACTATTGTATTTCACTACAGCTTAGCAGACAGTTTTAAATTTCATTAAAAGCTCCTAATATGGAAAATCCCCAGTCCTGGGCTGGTTTATCATATTCAACCTTACATCATTTGAACCTGCCCATGTTCTATGAGGACGTGTATCAATATGGGGAGTAGATTTTCACTGGAATAAAATCTGTCAACTATTTTGCTGGTACAAATCAACTGCATTGTTATCGTGACGTTATTTTTTAAAATAGACTTTCAAATTTAAACACTGTGTAGTCATACTGCAAAAATAGTTCATGCCAATTACTAATGATGACAATCATCTGTGAATAAGGTCTTGCGTCTGCTTTGGAAAGACGGGAACTGGAGCTTCGGAAGGTGCTTTAATAATTGGCCTGGGGACGCATGGCTGGTTGGTGATAGTTTAGAGGCTGAACCAGGATGGTTATCCTCTAAAGCTTATGCTTTGAACTATTCTTTTATTTGACCTCCAAATTATCTTTCTCAAAAGAACTGTTGGAAACCTTTTCAATAATAAATCACAAAGGTGGCTCTAAGTGGCGGTTGAAGTCACTCCGAGGTACTATTCAGATTCCCTCCCCCCCAGACACTTTAAATCCACTCTTCCAGATAACAATCTCTTCTGTCCCAGTGGGTTGTCAGACCTTTGTAATTTCCTAAAAGTGAAAATAGCCATTTCTGTCAGGTTGAATGATTGCTACTTCCTGCTCATATGTGTGTATGCTTCCTCTCCTACAAGAAATACTTTCTACTTAAACTCTGTGCTCTCCTAGGTTGTTTCAGAGAATATTCTCCTCTTGCAAAGTGAGCTGTACTATAACCCAAGGGATCTACACTGCCATTGCCAAACAATTCCTCTGCAGTGTTCTATCTCTAGGTGAGTCCAATAGCTCAGACCCCTTTCTAATGCCTTCACTTCGCCTTATCAGACGGTTCTGCTGAGGCATGTATTTTGGAAACTATCGGATTCACCCGTAAGCCCATCTCCAGACAAACACTAAATGAGCGTTTACACAAATATTTCAACGAATATGCTTATCTTTTGTAATATAATAACCATTTTAGAATCAAAACATATGGAATCTAGAGGGACTAGGTTATTTTATAGTAACTGAACTACAAAGCATGGTCATTAAATATGCAGAGTCACTTTAGTAAGTAAAAGAAGCAAGCATGATATTACCTTTCAAAGCTATCTCCATAATACTATCTTCTGATACATTTCCATGATAGGAGAGTAAATAGCTAAAAATTTAAGAGAAAAGCAATTTTTCATTTTAATACTAAGTCACAGAGCTACATGAAAGGAAGAGCTTATTAGCCTAACAATTAAATGTACTTTGCTTGCAGTTTTGTGAAACTGAGGCATGGAATCCTAAAAGGACCGACATTGAACTTTGAGATCAGTGGAACGGTATCCTGGTAGACTTTGACCATCTCAGTGCAATATGTGTACTGAGTGTTATAAATATGAATGACAAATCTGGAAAACCACCTGAAAAACACAGGAGAATTCTATCCTTATTTAATATATGAAAATAGTTGGCACCAAAGGAAAGAATTTGGAGCTCAGAGCTACTATGCAGTATCTTTTAGCATGATCAGAGTACTACTGGGGGGAGGAAGAGAGAATTATTTTTTTTATTATGGTAAAATATACACAAAATGGCTAAAATGTAAATTGTATCCTAAGTTTATAATTTAGTGGTATTAAGTGTATTCACATTGTTGAAAGCCTCTGACCTTCCCTTTAGCTCATGTTAATAGGGCAAAACAAAGGCTGAGGGGTTCAGCACCACATACACACAGCAATGGGTCAGATGAAGCTTTTGACAGTTTTTTATTTGCCATTCTTAGGACCTATTTGTCTAAGTCCGGACACTTTGGTATTCTGCTAATTCAGGCATTATATCACCTTCCTCCAGGAGGTACAGGTCCTGTTCTGCACTGCCAAAACACCAAACTGATAGTGACTATGGTGTTAAAAAGTGGTGAAAATGAAAATAACTTGGCTCCAAGGTTAGCCTCAGAAAGACCTGGTGCCAAGCACATGAACACTAGCTGCCTTCTGTTTTTCCTTTCTTTAGGAAATCAGTGTGGCTTACACCAGTGTCAACAGATGAAATAAAATTGGATCCCAGTCCCTTCATTGCTGACTTCGAGGCAACGCCAGAAGAGTTAGGATTACTATGTTCTTATTAAACTGACTCCTTCCTTAAGGAAAAAAGAAAACATGAAATTGACATCATGAATTTTGTTGGAAAACATTGGGGCTTTTTTGGTACAAACACTAATTGCTATAAACCTTTCCTTAGGTGTCTTGATCCTTTAAAAAACCTTAATTCAGTGATGCTCCTGATTCAATAAAGGTGTATTTTTAAACAGTATTATTTACTAGGGATATGCCTTATTGATCTTATGTTAACTATTTGGTACTTGATATTACCCATTTAAATTTTATTTTCTGTTCTATATATTAGTTCAGCCATATGCCCTCAATGACAATAGTTTGATCTATTTGTTATGAACCTCTAAAAATTATTATGAGTATTTTTTTTAGTAAGAATAAAAAAAGAGACAAATATGTAAATGTGCCAGAGACTAAAATTTGTGCAGAAGTTAAAATTAAATATACTAACTCCCAGGAGACATAAAGTCTTTTTATGTGAGAATGCTTTAACTTGGGTGTGCTTTCCTAATTAATCAGTAAAGCTGAATCTTAAAAATAATGTCCATCATATTTAAGTAATTATTGCAGAAGAAATAAAATCTATGTTCTAGAATTTAAGAACTACTCCCTTCACTGAAATCTGATGCCAGGTTGTCCTTTCTTCCTGATATGACTCTTCTACACTTGAAATAATTGACAGGGTGAGATGGTCAAGCATTGCATCGTCCTTAAGCTTTAAATATAGTTTAACATGCTGCTACCTTATGTTCAATAAAATGTTGTTTATGGCTATTTACTTGTCAAAGAATTTCAACATTGCCATAATGGACACATCCTTTGGCGGTTAAGACACAGGTAATGATGACATCTCTGGAAGGCTTAGAAGTAATGTCAGACAATACCACCAGAGTATTGTGACAACTTATTTAATCCTAACAACCTGAAGAGTTATCTATTACTATAAAAGATATGAGTTGCTAAGACCTTTATATTCATTCTGTCACTAAAAAACTGTTTTCTAAGGTGGGTACTATGAACTTAAATGTACAAATGAGGTAACTGAAATCTTATAGTTTTAATAATTTCCTTGCACAGCTCTTTCTACAGTTCTAAATTTAAAACAAATATGTTCAAAGGAATACTTTTTTTTCACTTTGTGGAGAGGGGGACCAATAAAATGGCATTGGTCCGATCAAGATAGGATAAAGTGGAGTCACTCATGTCAATCAAGAAGGCTGTCAGTCAGCCATGACACTTTGGTTCAAGAGGGAAACACCTAAGTCAGAACAGACACATCTAGTAAGGAGACACACCTAAGATATCTGCACACGTGGGCAGAAGAGTCACATATGCAGAGCAGGACCGCCCATAGATAGGTTCCTGGGCAAATTCCCCACTTGCCATCAGGGGTGCTGAGACATTTAATGAAAAATCCAGAAGAGTGGAGTACGCCACTTTCAAGATAGAACTGAGACAGGCTCCAGACCACTGCTGAGGCAGCTGAGCTCCGCACACCAGAGTGCTGCTGTATGCCACGCTCATCTCCCTTGGCATCGACTGCTGGAGGCTCTGCCCTGCTGGACTGAAGACTTCATCTTCCCTGCAGCCCACCTGGCTCCTGAGATCCTTCCTTGCAAGATACAGACAACTCCCTTGCCCACCAGGCTGTCTCCCAAACCTGCAGACTAGGACTCTGGGACTCAGGTTCATTATCCCCCATTGATTGTTCTGTGTGTGTTACATTTCTCTTAGATTGAGGAGGATATTAATGTATGTCGATGTTCTACTTCGAGTGAACCTACATTCAATAAAAGCTGAGTGAATAGCACAGTTACTGTGTGTGACTCTTGTCTATTTGCTGGTGCCAGGCTGCCCAGCAGATGGCTAGCTGAGCAGTTGCCTGGCTGACTTATAAGGAAAGACTGTATCACGAACATTTGCTTGTGTCACGCTTCCTCATATTTCTTTCTCTCTTTCTTTTAAGACACTTTCTTGTCCTTTTTGTCTGCAGTATTCCATTTGCAATGGCTCTGGCTAACTGTTCTTTCTTCATTCCATGGCCCCTTCCTTCCTATCCCTCTACCCATATTTTCTGCTTGTATTTCTTGTTCCAACAATGTGTTAAACAACATCTCAAAGTCAGAGACCGTTATTCCTGATGTCAGTTTCCTACCCAACACTATGCCTGAACTCAGCGCAGTGACATCTGAGTGGTTAGCACACTCTTTAGTCCCCCAGCAAAACATGTTCATTGCCTCCTCTAAAGTATTGCGTAAGGTAGAGACCCGTTCAGCCTGAGTTTGAAGAGGCTGCTTTACCAGAAAATGTGGTGACCGTTACTGAGTGTCTCCTATGGCAAGATAAGCTTGAGAGGAAAGAGTAAGCTTGAGACGAAAGAAGTCTGTCAAGGCTTGAAGCCTCCATGGTAAACCCTATAGAGTCCCGCTCTCCTGTCTTTTGTATCTGTTAAAAGTGTCACCCAGTAGGCCACTGAGGATGTCTGCAAAATTTTCTGCTTGGTTGCTATGTAGAGATTTGGAACACTCAGCTTTATGGATGGCTTTCTCTTGATGGTTACTTTGGCACCATGGTGAAAAATGTTAGATGTAATTACATAGTTATTTATTTGAAAGAAGATGGGCATGGGCGCACATACATACAGACATACACCCCTTAGATATGTCAAATCCAAGTGGCTGCACCCAAATTTGGCTGCCAGCTCTGGCAGTGAGGGATGGTCTAGACACACCTGAGGTGTAGAATTTGGGGAGTGAGTTTCTGCATAAACTCAGGGGGATAGTTTCAGTTAATGACATTCTAGTGGCAGCCAGATTCTGATTCTCAGCTCCTCAGATTGCTGGCTGTGAGGCCTTGGGCAAGTTGCTTTAACTTCTCTGATGCTCAGCTTCCTCATCTGTAAAATGGAAAAGATCGTGACTGTATCACCTTTTCATATGGATGTTGTGAGAACTAAGTGAGGTAACATGAGTAGGATACTTAGAATGCACATTGAAAGCTAGATAAGTAGACTTAGCTGATGGGTCCTTAGAAAATCTACATTTCCTTTATTAAGAAAAACACTAAATTAATATTTTAGAACATAATTTTCTTTACCTGAAGGCTAAAAATTCTCCCTGATTTTATAGTTTTGTTTGTTTTTTAAGTCAAGTTAAATAATGTGGCTAGAATAGGTTTCTTCCCTCTAGAACTGCTCTGGAGTTTCTCTGCATGAGACTCTAATTCTTTTTTTTTTTAAAGATTTTATTTGGTTATTTTTAGAGAGAAGGAAGGGAGGGAGGAAGAGAGGGAGAGAACCATCAATGTATGGTTGCCTCTCAGGTGGCCCCCACTGGGGACCTGATCCACAACCCAGACATGTGCTCTGACTGGGAATCGAACTGGCGACCCCTTGGTTTGCATCCTGTGCTCAACCCACTGAGCTACACCAGCCAGGGAAAGACTCTAATTTTCTCTCGTCTTTCCTCTCTCTGGTGATGACCTGGCTTCCTATTCGGACGTGCACAAGGCATCAGAAGAGAATTTTCAGATCCTCCTCTAATATCTCCTTCATGGCCAGATCTGTACCGATATATTTTTTCATGCTAACCTTTTACCATCAGTGACTTCTCTGTGATTTTCTCCAAAGCCAGTACCCCTCCCTTGAAGCCTAGCTTCTGTTCCTTCCCCATCACACAAGTGTATCACTCCAATTCTCTTTCTCCTAGACCTTCTTAATCAGCATATAAGCAGCCAAGTTACTTCTCTCAAAAGAAAAAAAAAGTCTCAACCTTATTTTCTCCAGCTAGCTGCAGTTCACTTTTCCTTTTGTAGCTAAACCCCTTAAAGCAGGGGTGTCAAACTCATTTTCACTGGGGGCCACATCAGCCTCACGGTTGCCTTCAAAGGGCCAAATATAATTTTAGGACTGTGTAAATGTAACTACTCCTTAACTAGGGGCAAGGAGCTCAGTGTTGCTGCAGGGTAGAAACAAGGTACTGGGCAGGATAAAACAAGGTGGAGGGCAGGATTCAGCCCGCGGGCCTTGTGTTTGAAACCTGTGCCTTAAAGGAATTATCTTGACTTTGTCTGCAATTTCTATCTACCCAGTTTCAATGATGCCCACTCCAATAGGCTTTATGTTCTCCCCTATCACACCCCTATAAGATTACCAAAAATTTTTACCTTGGTAGCAGAGAGGTCAGTTCTCAATCCTCCTGAAAATGGCCCCTTGAGCAGCACCTGGCACACAGCTGGTCACTTAGTCCTTCCAATAACGTCTTCACTTGGCTTCCAGGACACCTTCATTGAATGGTTTTCCTCCTGCCTTTTTAGTCTCTCCTTTTCAATCTCCTTTCCGGCTTCCGTTTCTTCTCTGTGACCTGTTAATGTTGGGGTGCCCCAGAGCTCAATGCTTTGTCACCTTCTCTACTCGCTCCACTGGCAACCGCATTCATTCTCATGAGATGACAAACCAACAGGGTCCACTATCTGTTCACTCTCCATTTTCATTCATTTCCTGACGTTGTTTCCGTTGCTCACTCCCCTCCACCCACCTTGCCCCTTGCTTCCCTGGAACACACCTGGGACACTGTGGCCTCGGGGCTCTGAACAGAGTGTTTCCTGGACTACAAGGACATCCCTCCGGATATGCTCAAGGCTAACTCCCTCAGCTCTTGAATGCCTCTCCCCACCTGTCATTCCTAATGAGTGTCACAAACCTCCCCTCCTCTCTCTGGTTTCCGTACCCTCCTTACTCCACAGCACTATCCTTAAAGCACTTAATTACTTAAAAAATACTACATAATTTACCTATTAGTATACTTAATTTTTTGTTGTTGTTATTGCTGCTAAGCACATAAATTCCTTGAGGGTAGGGAATCTTCGTTCATTGATGTTTGCCCAGCATCTAGGATATTGCTGGTTGTGTAAACAGTGTTCAATTGATACTTATTTAAATGAGTTGTAGACAAAGGAAGGAAGTAGGTGCTGTCTATATTGACCGAAAATTCTTACTGCTTTCTGGATGGAAAACAATTGTGGAATGAGTGTTGCCGGTGCTACAATCACTTTAGTGGGCTTTGCTTTTCTCTCAGCAAACTTAGTAACTGGCATCCTGTTATCCAAGAGTTGTCAGTCTGCACCATCACCGGACTTATGCATTTACATGGGTGTTTCATCAATCGTATGAGTTTAAAAAGTTATATTTCATAATAAATTATTGCAAACAATATAAAATGTAGTGTTACCATCTTGCCTTGATTTGAATCCTTGCTCTGCCATTCATTAGCTCTGTAAAGAAGGGCACATTAGATAACCTCTCTGTGTTTCAATTTTCTCATCTTTGAAATGATAGCAATAGTATCAATCTCACAGGGTTGGTACAAGATTAAATAAATTAATATGTGACAAACAACTAAAATAGTGCTTACCACAGTGAGTTATATTATTATTAATGTTACTACTGCTATTAAAATCCCCAGAGAGTTTAAATTTTAAAAAATTTAGTTTCACATCTTGTTTTTTAAAACCAACTTGGAAGATTTGTAAGTTCCTCTGGTGGTCTGGGATTTTTCAAAGAATGACTCATTGAAGTTTTGGATTACTTCACTTTTGAATTTGACTGTAGAATTTTCAAAGGAAAAGGTCTTTAATAACCTTTCCAAATTCTATTTTTTGTATTTGTGTTTAGGCATCCTCTCTCTTCTGAGATCAACTTAGAAATTAAGATATTTCTTTAATTTGTTCATTTTCCCCATGATGATTTGTACACTATTATTTACTGACTCACTTCTAATCCTCCAGTTTGCTGATGCTACTCATGGTAGTTTGTATCTTCATTTTCTTTCTGTATTTTTCATGACTCAGTTCATATTTATAAGGGTCTGATTTTTCTGTGGATTTTACGGTATTTTCCTTCCAGTGCAATTTTGTATTTGCTTTTTTCTAGATGCTTCAATAATAAGAGAAGGATCATAATACACTACATTTTTTTTTGTTTAATATTTTTGCTTAGTTTTTTTTAGTTGTTAGGAATAGTGTAAATGCCTAAGCCTTTATGAAGTACTATTAATGAAATTGTGGAGGGGTGATATTTGTCCATTTTATTTATTTATTTATTTAAAGATTTTATTTATTTATTTTTAGAGATGGAGAAGGGAAGGAGAAAGAGAGGGAGAGAAACGTCAATGTGTGGTTGCCTCTCACACGCCCCCTACTGGGGACCTGGCCCACAACCCAGGCATGTGCCCTGACTGGGAATCAAACCAGTGACCCTTTGGTTCGCAGGCCAGCACTCAATCCATTGATCCACACCAGCCAGGGTGATATTTGTCCACTTTAAAAAAAACTTTCTACTCACCTTCTTTGTTTACTGCTGTTCCAACTAGGAGATGTTAGTGACTGGGTCAGAATTTTGCCTCTGTAGCTTCTTCCCCCGTGTCTACTTCACATGATACAGAAATACAACACCTCTCTCTTTCCAGGAAAAAGATTCCCATGTTCTCAGATTGCTACTGTGTCTCTCACAGAGTGTTAGTGTGTGGCCATGTATTAAAACTAACTTACAGTTCACTTTGTTTTATTCTGTTGGGAGGGAAATATTGTAGTTTGATTTATTGCTGATGTTTTCTTTCTCTGAATGTTTCTACTGGGTTTGATATGAGGCATCATATCCCCAAAGGCCTTGTGTTTTTAATGCTGATCTTTACCTTGCTGGAATTATGCATAACCATCTCTGTCTCAGCCATGTTGTGCAAAATACACTGCTTCAGTTCAAGAGAGATGGGTTTGTTTAAATGAGTAATTAGTTCCATGGTCTGCCACCTTCCTCTGGGTTTTGAGGTCATCCCTGACTCTTGAGATTGAAAAAAAAAAAATCTATGCAGTAATGGCTTGTGGGGTTCCTGGAGTAACAGATGATGCGAATGTTGGAGATGGAATAAAGGATGGAAAAGAATTATGGTATAAAACATGCAGGAGGAAAGAGTGCACTTCATACTAAGAGCGCACATTTTTTATACAGAAAGAATTAAACTATTATTTTCTTGTAACTTGTCACTTTCTAGCTATACACCCAGGAAAAAACCTACCAATTACTTTCAGATTTTTGGTAACTGTAAAATGAAATTGTTTTCATTCATTTCTGATGTTTGTGTGAGGACTATGTGTATAGTACTTTAGCACAGTAATAATCAGTGAATTAATATTATCGGTGATGATCATGATGATAATAGAAAGGGATGGAAGGAGAGGCAGGTGATGAGCCTCTTCTTGGAGACCGATGTTGTTTTATTTTTCAGGCAACTTCCTCAACCCCCAGTTCTGTGGAATCAGGATCACATCCTCATTGAAGTACATTTGAGCACAAGGAAATTCAACCTCAAATCTCCATGAGTTAGAGTTCCAGCCAAGAACTCGAAAGAACATGAGCCTTGAAGCGTATTCCTACTATCATGGCACCAATCATGAGAAACTTGGACACTTAACTCAATCCTTTCTGTTCTCACTATAAATTCCATGCTTCTTTAGGCATTCCTGGCTTTGTAACTTTTATAATCACCACTCCAAAGTTGTTCCCAGAAACTGGTACTCTTTCTTCTTACCTAACTATGCCATGGCCTTGTAAGGTTTAAAGAAGGCAGAGAGAATAATGTCTGTCTCATGTATTCTCTCTAAAATCCAGCCTCCATCTATCCAAGGAAAAGGAAAGTCAGATTTTTTTTTTCTATGGAAAAATGCTTCTTGACTTTAGGTTAATCAGCATTGCAAAAATGGTCAAATAAAAAAAATCATCATCATCATTAAGGTAAATTTTAACTATATTTGAAGTAAGGCAGTCAGACCTCAAGATTTTATTTCAATTAGCTGCTGAGATGCATTCACACATGTCCTGATACAGAAATAATGGTATAGATTGAGGGCTTTGAGAGCAAGATCAACATTTATTCTTCAAAGCATGGCGAGAAACTGCAAACCAGAGACAAAGAATAAAGGCTTTAAAGTCTCACACATATGGCCACCTGTCTTGTTCTGTGAACAATATTTTTTCACTCCTGTGGAGCGTTCAGAGTTTGGTATCAATCTCAGCCTCTCTCAGCCTTGGCATCTTAACCATATTCATTGAACCCATAATTGCCTGTGGAGGGGACAGAGAGAGAGAGAGAGAGAGAGGGAGGGAGATTGAGGATTTCCCTTTGGGAGTATCAGAAGATACGTCTTAAGAAATAGTGCACTTTCAATGTGTAACATGCAAATTCATGCATATTTAGTTTGCGTAATTTGAGCACTCGGTTAGAGAAAACAATGGTTCAGATGTAATATGACAGCACATTTCTTTTGAGTTCGGGGAAAAACCCTTGTTTGTCAAAGAGGGAGCCAGATGGGGATGTGGATGAACAGCAGACGCTAATGCATTGTCAGAAGGAGGAAATGTATGTGGTGGGAGAGACATGTTAGTTCAATTATCTCTTCCTCTCAGGCAGACGTGTGATTAAAACTCATCTTGATAATTTTGCTCCTGCCAAGAGAAAAAGCCATTTTGTCATATGTCTCAATGTTCACTGTTGTGAAAGATGATGGAGCATGGCTGGAGGGACCCACAGTGTGGATGCAGAAGATGATACGCATCGCAGAAAGGGTAGGAGGAAGGTGCTGGTCAAAACTGAGATATGAAACAATTTCAAGATCATAAAATATGTCTCTGTTTCTGGTTTGCATTTTTCAAGTTTCTACTGAAAATTCTCATAAAATAGCATCACACCCAAACACTGAAGACAATCCTTCATTGATTTCCTGTCTAAATCTCAAGTCTAATTTCTAATTATTTGCTGCCCACATAGTGAACTATTATACACTCCCAGAAAACTTCATGAACAGGCATTTCTTCACGTCTTTTTCCAACAGAGGTGGTATAGTTTCTCTGAAGGAAAGGTAAGAAAGTGAGGCCATGATCTTAAATCCTGGCTCAAATATTCCTTTCTCTGGGAATCTCTTCCTTGAGTTCTACATACCCCTTTTCAGGTAGAATTGATATATCATGTGTATGTTCCAGCAGCCTCTGACATACTGGTAATACTATATAATTTATCTTTGTTCTGTGCTGCTAGATTGTGAGCTGGACAAGGCCTGGGACCCTGGTTCTCATCTGTGCATGCTCAGTGATACCAGCAGTACCTGACATGGTACATTAAGTCCTTTTTGAGTGAATGGATAAGTGAGTGAGGTTTATTTCTTAATTACAATAACACATGGGTCAGGTCCAACAATTCCTGAAGACATGGTGGGAAGATAGCATGTGGATTAATAAATTTTTATGTCCTCTTGTTCATACAATTATTTTAGTTTCCCAAGGAATGAGGATCTTTATCATGCCCCAGAAAAACAATCCAGATGATTAGTGGTACAATTTGTAGTATCTTATGGTTTAATGAAGAGGCATTCAAGGTTATATCTATAATTAAACTCAAATTAAAGTGTCCTAAGTCTGTGTATGTCTCCTGTAAATTCACTTTGCTATGGTCTAGCTACTTATGCAATCAGAATGAACACATCAGTCAAATTCTAACCTTAATTGTGGCATACGGCTCAGTCCAACGCTACTGAGACCTATTCATAGGATTTGCCATCAAGTTCAAGTTCATGCCCCTCAGTGTTTTCACTGTGCCATCCTTGTCATCACAAAAATCAAAGCAGCAGATCATCAGTCTAATAATTTAGCAGACAGTGGGGTCTTTAGTGTGAAAATGTCTCAGCACTCTTGCATCAGGAATGGCTCACAGTAGTTAGAACTCTTCCTATCCAGTTTCTGAGACCATGTGTTTCAGAGAGCCATGTAAATAGTGTCCAAAAGAGAGGAAGAGAGAGAAAGACAGTAACTATCGAAGTCAGAGATGAATCCAGAGATTCAGAGACTAAGACACATTCCTACTTGCAAAAAGTGCTTCAGCCTTAGATTACGTGTGAATCTCAATATGTATTAAGTAGGGAAGATAGGCTTTTCAAAGGTATAATTAGAGAACTTCTGGTGTAGAAATAGCTGAACTGGGACACAAGTAGAGAGAGTTCCGAAGGAGAATGACATCTCTTTCTGTTCTGCAGTTTTTTTTCCTTCACTTTCTCAACTTCTATTAAACTGTTCCATCTTTAGAGTCTGTACATCCTGCTGGTCTCAGGAAGAGTTCTTCTCCAGGAGTCTCACACTAGTTCCTATTCAGTAGACTACTCAGTTTTTTTCCTCACTATAACAAGAAAAACTATTGATCTCAATCATCCAGTAAACTTATCTGCCTGACAAGTGTCTTAACTATGAAGATAGTCATCAATGTCATGAGCTAATCTATTTTAACTGCCCACTCAGAGCAGAACCTGAGAGGAAGCCCACAGGCTTGTCATTCTCAGTAATTTTCATTGCTGCGTAGCTCAGTTAATTTTAAAAAATGGACACGGAAAGTAGAAGCAGAGCAACTCTTGCTCTCCCCAACCCACAAGCGCCCTCCAGGTAGGCACAGGCTATTATTTTTTTCTATGCTCAGTTAGTAGGCCAGAGATAGTCACAGTGCTGGAGAAAGTCAGTTCATGGGCTCAGTCATGGACCCATTTGGTTTATTTAATATGTTGATAATATGTTGAGTGTAAGGAAGCTATTTGCTATACTTTACCAGTAGTTCTGTCTGGTTTATGGGGAGGAAGGGTTTTTACTTAGCTTATGAACTGGGAATAACTTAAGTTTTCTAACAAAAGAAGGTTATATTCTAGGTATGAGGAAGGGAGTTTGTACTATCGATATAGATCTCTTGCCTCTGTGTCTGATGTGTATTAAGGGACAGATGCTTTTAAAAATGATCCTGAGCTCCTTCTTGGTTGGTCTTTGTGAACCTCAAGCTGTGGGATTCTGCCCCACTGTTTAGAAGGGAAATGTCTTCGAGTGAAGGCCACTAGAAGTGGATAATTTAGTTTTCCTTTGAATGCCCAACATGAACACATGTTAAGACTTCCTTTGAACAGTTTTAGGAGAGGCTAAAAACAGCACTTTGTGAATCAATGTCAGATGGAATATTATTGCAAAATGTTAATTATATTTCAAATCTTTAGAAGGGAGAGTGTTTCTAGTTAATCACCTCCTCTGAGGATGAAAACAGGATTAAAGATTCAACTGTCCCTTCAAAGCCATTTCTTTGTGCACATGAAATTGGGTATGTCAGTGACAAAATTAATTCAGACACATTTCTATGTTAGAAGGACTGAGTAATACATAGGTAAACCTGTTTGATCATTTTTAAAAAGATTTTGTTTATTTATTTTAGAGAGATGGGGAAGGGCGAGAGAAAGAGAGGGAGTGAAACACCAATGTATGGTTGCTTCTAGCACACCCCATATGGGGATATGGCCTGCAACCCAGGCATGTGCCCTGACTGGGAATCAAACTGGCAATGCTTTGGTTCACAGGCCTGCGCTCAATCCACTGAGCTACACCAGCCAGGGCCCTGTTTGATTATTTTTATTTTCACTCATCTGTATAGATTAATGGAAAAGAACTTGGATTAATTCTTGGATTAATAAGAAGACTTGGCACAATTTTCATTCTATTTTGTCTCTTTTAATCACTGAATAGATGGTGATCTCGGCCAGTTATTTGGATACTTGGAGCCTCCACTTTTTATTCATTTCAGTAAAGACTTTAATTGGAAGATTGTTTTGAAAAACAAACCATCAAAGCTTCCCTTTTTGTGAATTTAGAACTTTGCACAGGAACTTAGAAAGTTTTCTCATTACTGAATTTCTGTTTAAACTTCACAGAGGGTCTGAAATTGAAGTTTCAGAAGCACCTTTCTCTGGTGACATCCTACTGGAGAAGGATATCTCATTATCGTGCCAGACATGGCTGATATTTCTGAAGAGGGAGGTGGAATTCCTAGGGGTAAGTGAGCCTTCTCCAACCTCAACTAAAATAAGGACTGACTCTAGGAAAGAGTATTTGGTTGCATCAACAGTTTGCCCACTTGTATTTGTAAGGAGTAAAGAACCCAGTAGATGAAGACTTGATACCAGCTGGGCCCTGTTGGGTAGAAAGAAGCATTTCCCCATGGAGATTAGAATGAAAATGACAAATAGGATCTGCCAACTCTGGCCATCAGCTGGTGGAGTAATGTAATATCTTGCCGTGAGGGATTTATAATCTTTATCTTCACTTAGATGGAAAGGACAAATATTGATATCCACCATGACTACCTAAGTAAAGGACATGAGAAATATATTGGCCATTCCTGCATTAGGTCATGCCTGTGTCAGTTCTTAGCATCAGAGGATACTGGAAAATATCACATTTGGATCCTTTCTTAGGACAGCCTAAGACACCAAAGCAATTTCTCACACTTGGCCTCAATTACAATGAAATTTATGCAATCTTGGGAAAATATCTTGGTATTTCACAAAATTTCTGCCTTTTTCTACAGGTAACACAAATTCTGATTGGCTTCGTATGTCTTTATTTTGGGACAATTGTCTACCCTTGGATCACAATTTCAGAATTTGAGAAAATTTTGTTTTCATCATTTCAAATAGGCTATCCATTCTGGGGAGCAGTACTTGTGAGTATATGTGTATCTATAGTTGTCTCTGAAATAACACTGCATGTAGCTCTTCTCTTACCAGATTAGATCTACCCAATTGTTTATTTCTAGCATTCATATTACATATAGTAATATATTTATATTATATATTTGCATATGTTTGTATAAAATATGTTTGCAGTTTATAAATCACCTTAGGTTAAACATGTTAGCACACTTTTATCAGATGATAAACCTGAGATTAATGCAAGCTAAATAAATTGTTCAAGGGATCTTTAGCCAATAAAAATAGAACCTAAACCTTCAGAATACAATTTTAGAAAAATTTATCTAACTCTATTCATCAATAAAGTTATTTTAGTGAAGGGAAGAGGGAAGAAACTACTGATGTGAGGAGAACAAGGTCAAAGTCATTTGCTGAACTTCTCTCATGCCCTATAAACTTTTGTAGGTGCTTTCTCATAGAATCTGTTTTAATCATTATACTGTTTAGAAAACTATATGACAGAATGAGATTATGAAGATATATAGCTTTACTGAGGTATACTTGACATACAATACATTGCATATATTTAAAGTGTGTGTTTTGATAAATTTTGATCCATGTACACACACATAAAAACATGATCACATTAATGTAGTGAACATCCAAATGTTTCCTTGTGCCTCGTGGTAATCCCTCCGTCCATATATTCCCTGTCTTCCCATCCTCAAGCAAACACTGGTCTGCTTTCTGTCACCATAAATTAGTTTGCATTTTCTAGAGTTTAATATAAATAAAATTATATAACATGTTCTCTATTGTCTGGCTTCCTTCACTCATAATAACTATTTTCAATTAATCCATGCTATTTTTTTGTATCTCCATGTCATTCCTGGGACATATTTCAATTCTGAAAAAGCAGTCCCATTGGTTTGGCACTCTGCTAAAGACTTAGAACTAGATCAGGAGTCTTCTTGAACCTTGGTTGTGTTTTATTGGAAACTTCTCCCAACTGTCTTTTAATTCTAAATACTTAGCTTATTTGTGTATCTCAACTCCTCATGTAATCCTTAAAATGGTTTTGAATGTATGCTATGGATTTATATTTTCACCATGTACATTCTCATAATTACTAAATGTCTGCATGGTATATATATATATGTCACAAACACATTTCTTGCACAAAGGAGCTGACAGCCTAACATACAGGGTGCTCATACAAACAGTTGCCAGGCAAGGAGAGTAGTGTTATAGCAGAGTCATGCTCCAGGTGCTGCTGCTCTTGCTGCTCTGAAAGTGACCTGTGGCCTATCAGTGTGAGCATCACCTGAGAGTCCTGGAAGAGCAGAAGAATCTCAAGTCCCATTCAGAACCTACTGAAAACAACCTGCATTTTAACAAGACCCTCATAATTCATGTGTACATTTACTTTTGAGAAGCACTCTACAGAAAAGAAGAAAAAGAAAATACTGGGGGGTGGCCTGGGATGGGGGTAAAAGACAGAAAACTGTACTGAAAAACAATTAAAAAATATAATATTATTTATATGCTAAATAAAAAAATTAATATATATATATAAAAAGAAAATAGTGAGCTCATGGAAAGCCTGAAAGGTTAACTTTATAGAATACCCACAACTTGACCTTATATTTGGAGAAGGGGAGGTGAAAGGGACATAGAGAAGAGCAGAGACTCACTGTTTTTACCCTTCCTTCCTTTGGACAGTTTGCTATTTCTGGATCTTTGTCAGTTATGTCTGAAAAGAAAAATGCAACATATCTGGTGAGTCACAATTCTGTCATTCATACTTGAAAAGGTAAGAAAAGTCAAATTTTAGGAGTCTTGAGGGAGGCATGTCATTGTCTCTTATGTTATGAGATAATGTGATTGTTCTTTAGTCTATTTTGTGTTGGATATAATCATTAAAATATCAATTGTGTCATTTAAAAACAATAAAATGTAATTACCTTGACACTTGTTTAGAAAATATCCTCACACCAGTCTTATCCTTATAAGCATAGGCATATGGTCAAATGATTTATTTTCAATTAAGGAGACTATTTGAGGAGAGACTCTGTGTGCCCATATGGGTCTTCCTGAATGTGATCCCAGCAAGAAAATTATAGATCCTTATTAAATAAACACATTTTCAAGATGTCCCTTTTTAATCTATATTTTGTATAAATGTAGAGTTTACTGGATACCCAGCCCTGACATGCCCATGGGCTAATTGAATGTGCTGGCAGGTGCAGGAGTGGCTCTAAGTGTTCTTTATTATCAGGGGCATGGAAGTCTGGGAGCAAACTTGGTCAGCAGCCTAGCTGCAGGAACAGGAATCGTTTTTCTGGCTGACAACCTAAAGAACACAATGGCTTATCACAACGTTTGCTGGGAAGCTTACCAGGATTACTTCTGCTTCACGGTTTTTTTTTCCACTGTAAGTGTTTCTTTGGTCCTAATCTAAGTAAGAAACCCTCATTTCCTTTTCCATGAACACAACCCTTTTTTTTTTTGCAATCTCTATCACATAATGTGGTGTTCTGTAGGCTCATGCATAGAGATGCTGATGAGGTCATCAGCATTCTCCCACCCCCAGCTCAATTCTGCAAGGCTGGAATCATCTGCCTCGAGTAACCATCCCCTGGTTTTCTGTGTGTGTGTGTATCTGTGTGTGTGTCTGTGTGTCTGTGTTGCTTTATAGGGACTGATCATGTGGGGGTGGGTGATATAAGGGAGAGCACCTTGAGAAATCTACCTTGTGACTCTACTTGTCTTTTTGGTTGTTGTTGGTTGTTGTTCAACAGGAAATTGTGGCAATGATCATGCTCCTCACCATCCTGGGACTTGGTGTTGCTGTGTTACTCATAGTCTACAGAGTTGGGGAATTACTCAAAGAAGATAAGGTAGGCAGAGATCTGATACTAAATCCTGAATGACAGGCTAAAGACTTTGAGCTTACTCGCTGACATATGGCCTAGATATCCTGGAACATTTCTTCCAGAAAAATATTTCTCCAAGTTTCAGTATTTTGCTAGCCAAATCTCATGTTTTAAAGCACATTTCCCACTCATAAGTAGCACGATATCAGAATATCTCCAAGACTGAAGGTTAGGACAATAGAACCTTCATCATTTTAGAAAATGCAAATGTTTTGAAAAGTGTTGGGCATGAGATGAATGAGCAGGTAGCATGTGATGGAACCATGCAGATACCTGGGCTTATTTTCTATCCCTGAACAGATTTCACCCTTTTGGCTTTTACCTTCAGACTTGCTCTGAAGCCTCAGATTTTTTTCTTTTTAACTGAAAACTACCACCTACATTTCCACTTGCCTTACCCATCCACTGCACCTTTAATGTATGAAAAGAATTGCCAATCCTTGAGGCACTTACACTTTCTCAGATCTTCCAGATGAAACACACTCTTTACATCTGTCCACTTGCCTGAATCATTCAAGCATGGGTGCCTGTTTCAATTACTGTCCTCCAAAGAGAAACAAGGCTGCAGATATGCCACAGTTCAGACACACTCACCAGCTTGTCATTGGCTGACATCATTTATCTGGGCCCACAGCCAGCCAGTCTGGCTTGGTTTTTTGAAGATGGAGGGAATAATTAGAGTATAGTGGGAGAGAATGTGAGATTCAGAGACAAAAGGAGATCATCTACATCTCTTGAACAAAGTCTTCTAGTGGTGGAACATTCTTGGTGATTGATATTGAATAATTTTTCCCTCACCAGATTCAAGAAGAACGTCTTTATGAGGAATTAAATGTGTATTCACCAATTTACAGTGAGTTGGAAGAAAAAGAGGAGACATCTCCCATTGATTCATAAGAATTGTGTTCAGAACATTCTTACTTGTAACAAAGAGTATAGAAAGTCAAGATCTTTGTTTAAGAGGCTACTGGCAAAATTTCACTTCTCTCTATAATCCTCCAGTTTTACATTGTGATTTATTCTCCAGATGATAATATTCTGTTTCTGTTGTTTCTGTACATCTAAGTACCCCGCTGCTCAATTTGTAGGCATATGATAGACCCCCATTTTTCATGTTTTCTATTGCTATTTTACACCCATCTCTTCTGGGAAATCACCATGCAATAAAAATTTACTCTGTGCCCATAACTGTGCAAATAGGAAAAATAAGAGGAAGACTGGCTGAAATTGAGTCAAACTTTAACAGTTTGATGTTTGGTTTTCAATCCTTTTTAGCATTCCCAAAAGTGATGGGCATGGTACATGTCTCCCACTTGACTGTAAGCACCATTCATCAAACATTTCTTGAGAACTAAGTGTTTGAAGTTTTTCACACTTGCCTCTTCCATATTGTATATCCCAGTATTTCACCCAGAGTTGCTCAGTGTATTTATGAAGTGGATGGGTAGAGATTCAGGAATGATATCCTACCAGGCCAGGCCAGAGATAGAGTAGACAAGGAGAAAGAAATGATTCTGAAGTGAATTTGGAGATGGTAAGGAGATCAAATTGGCAGATTTAAGAACAGAGTTAGGAGGATACTCAGAGATTTGAATGGAGATTCTGCAAGCATGTATTAAATATTTGGTGGATTCATACCAGATTAGTGATGAATGCTTCCTGCTTATGTTTGATCTTATTCTATGGAGAAAACAACATAGTATGTTAGTTAGAAGGATTACCAATTTTATACAATGTAGGAAGTTTGTGTTGTAATCCCAGGCTTATTGCTTATTAGTTGAGTGAGTTGTGGCAAATAATTAGCCAGTTACTCAATATGGGTTTCCTCATCTATAAAATTAAGATATTAGGAATAATCTACCTGCCATCACTAAAGGTCTATGGTGTAGATACACATACATACATATATGTGCCATAAATTAAAACTGCTCTGTAAAAGATTATATAAATTATTTAATTTATGTATACATATAAGCAATCTCCAAATCTTAGTAATCACCAATTATATAAAACTTAACCCCCCTGGCTGGTGTAGCTCAGTGGATTGAGTGTGGGCCTGGGAACCAAAGGATCGCAGTTCGATTCCCAGTCAGGGCACATGCCTGGGTTACAGGCCAGTTCCCAGCCATACAAGAGGCAACCATACATTGATATTTCTATCCCTCTCTTCTTCCCTTCCCCTCTAAAGATAAATAAATTAAATTTAAAAAAAACTTAAACCCATTTTATCTTAACTTCGGAAGCCTTACTCTCTGGTCCCATTTCAACTTTCTCTTTAATATGCTTTGTGCTTCACCACCTCATGTCAGCACCCTGGCTTGAAATGTTCTGCCCTCTCTTCTATACTTGCTTGATTTTTTTCTTTCTTTAATGCCTCTCTTAAATACCACCTCATTCTTTAAGATATTCTAGCCAACACTGCTCCTCTCTCAAGATGATTACTTTTTCAAGCCAAATGTATACTCAACCATATTAACTTGCACCATATAGAACTTTTTAAATGCAAATATTTTACTTTTTATTAATGATAATACATTTTTTCTAAAGACTCAAAGTTATATAAAAATCTGTATATTGCCTGAGTCATCAGGACATTCACTGACACAATATTCAATAAACTTTGCAGATTGATGAGTGAGCAGTGGGGAGTTTAATTAAGTTACTTAGTATCTGGTGAGATGAAAACCATGGGAAGAAAGATTAGTTAAGGAGGAATTTGAAATGAAAGAGGAATAAATGAATGAAAAGCTTAGCTAAAATGAAGTCAACGGGCATGGAAAGAAATGATCATATCTAAAACATAGAAAGACTAATCAGTCATCTTGTTAACAAGTTGAGCAAAAGGATAAATTTAGACAAGCAATTGGTTAAGTAATACATTAAGTGTTTGAGCGAAAGATCAAAGGAGAATACCTGGAAATGTTGAAAGAAATGACGGGGAGTCAGAAATATGAGTTAATGGAGAGGGGTGTAGACAGACCTAAATGAAGCTTGGTTTTAGATGGTCATTTTTAGGAGACCAAAAGCAGTGCAAGTGGACAGCATTTACTTCGGTGCTTTGGTAAAGATGAAATGTGGTGATGGAGATTTGTGTTGTTATAGGAGAGCTCATTATTCAGTGAAGCAGATTAACACTCTAAGAGAACTATTTAGAGATTGAAGTGAAGCCAAGTTAACCTTTGCATGCCTATAACCAGAGGGAAGGTAGAAGGAAAAAAATAACCTAGGGTGGAAGGTAGAAGAATTATTTGGAAAAGTGTGTTGTGAAACAGTAGACAACAGGTAGCCCAAAGTGGAGAGCGGTTAAAGAAGGGAAAAGGTGACCATCAGAGACAGAATCTGCAGGCTTCGGCAAGTCTACAGTGATAAGTCAACTCCAGGTAATGCACAGAGATGGGGAAGAGAAAATACCAATGGTGAATAAATGCAAAAGTGCAGAGAAATTTGAAACAGCATGGTGATGAGGAAATGAATAACATTTACAGAGGCATTTAGAGAGAGAGAATGGGGGTATATGTGGTATTAGAAAAAAAAGTAGGTTGCGCATACAAAGTAGTGAAAAATGGTAAGCAAAATAATTTTGTTGCTGTTAATGTTTTTATTATTAAGAGAAGGAAAAGGAATTTAAATCTTTAGCCTAAGGAGAAGCATCCTGCAGAGGCACTGGAAAATCACATTGGGGTATTATTCACAATCCATTAATAAAATAATTAATTACATTTTATGTATTTAGGATGCCAAAATTAAAGAGAGAGAATTAAATATTAATTTCCCAGACTATAAAAGTAATCACATAGCCACATGACAAGCAATTAAGTGACTTGGTATGCTTAACTAACCTCAAGACCTCAGGTTTTTATTTTCATTTTTCTGAAATAAAATTTTGTTTCCCAAAATTTGACAGCAGAATGAAAATATACTCTTTCACTGTGTAGCTTGCTATGCTGTATCTCCATTTTCGATCACCCATAAGTATTTATCATATTACATCCATGGGATAGGAATTCACATTCAAACACAAAGCCTGGTCTATCAGGAACTCTTGAAATGGATCCAGTCTACCTTTACAATTGTATAATGTTTCACACCACTGTTTCTCCCGCTCAATTCATTTTTTCAACCACACTGTTCATTACGTTTTCTATGTACACAACATAATTTTTGTCTCAAGACCATTCTGATGGTTGTCCTGTCTCTGCCTGTCTTTTATCATGTGCCCACTTCAGATATACACTAAGCGTATAACTGCCATGTTCTCTACCCATTCATTCTTCCAAATTATGTTTTGAAAAATTTCAACTTAAAGGTCATCTTCTCCATGAAAATTGCCCAATGCACACCTATTCATCCAGCCTTGATTTCCTGCTTCATGATGACTTTACCCTACAAAGCATTGTATTATCATTTATTATTAGTATACTTGTGATTTCCTTGATGCATCAACTACTAGTAGTTATACAATAAATTGTAACCATTTACCTTGACTTCGTGTCTCTCTTTGTGTGTATATAAGGGTGAGGGGCTCATGAAGAATACTAGAAGTGAAGCATCAATTCAATGATGCTAAGGACCAAAACCAGTTTCTAGAGTCCTCCTTTTTTTAAAAAAAAGTCAATGCTTTATCAAATGGGACAATCTATTAATAACACTACAGACAAAAAACAGTTGTAAGAACAATCATCAGTCATCTCTTGTCAATGAATGGTGGGATGAAGTCGAAAGGACACTGGACCATTAGTCCCACTTCACAACTTGGTCTGGACTCTAATTTATTTGTGAACTTGGGACGGTCAGTTCCCTTCATGAACCTCAGGTTCTCCATCTGAAAATGAGCCATTTGGAACAGAAGATTTTAACCTGATCTTTTTGTTTTCATGTCCTGTGCTTGTGAGAATCACAATTGCTAGGTTTGTGGTTGGTGTGGCAATGACAATCAGAACTCTTTGTTGCACCATGTAGCAGGACATCTGGGATGACACCACTTGTCCTGAACTTTCCTGACAAAAGCCAATTAAAATATTCTTTCTGAAAATTATCTTAGAAGCAAAAATTCCCAAATCATTCCCATTGTATGCGGTATAGCTCTACCCACAGAAATCAGTGATAAAATAGGGTACCATATCCATATTTTATTTTGTCTTGAGTTAGAGTGTTGAAATATATTTATGTGTACAAGCATGTGAGAGTCTTTGGCAGTTGCCACCTGCATTTCCTGAGTATTTCCCTCCACTGGAAAAACATTGCTCACTCCACAAAGAGTCAATGGGCTCATTTATGGCTGCTAAACAGCTTCTATCTGGGAGCTCTGCATAGGATTTTAATGAACAACGCTGAGGAGAAGGGGTCTTGGAAACCTGCAATCAATAGCTCCCCATGGGTTAGAAGCACCTGGACTTGAAATTGATGTTCAAAGTGTGGGGGATGGTGCCTGGGAAGGGGTTGGGGGGAGTCTTGTAAGATTGAGCCCTTAACCTGTGATATTTGACGCTATCTCCAGGTTGATAGTGTCAGAATTAATTGCTTGGTATTGTTAAAAAACACACATCAGCCCTGGCTGGTGTAGCTCAGTGGATTGAACGCGGGCCTGCGAACCCAAGGATCACAGTTCGATTCCCAGTCAGGGCACATACCTGGGTTGTAGGCCAATTCCCAGGAAGGGGATGCACGAGAGGCAACCATACACTGATATTTCTCTCCCTCTCTCCTTTCCTTACCCTCTAAAAATAAATAAGTAAAATCTTAAAAAAAAACACATCATAACAATCAAGTAAAAATTTAATTTCAAAGGCAATTACATAGTTTCCAAGACTTAATTGTAGGGGCTTGTCTGCATGCACTAATGAGTGAAGTATGTGTGATCAGACACTGTACTTTTTTACAGTCCTACTGGAAAAGAGTCTGAACACCACAATAAATCAGTGAATGCCTGTCATCAATGAAAGGGTACAAGAGAAAATTGTCTCCTTTACTTCACCATTATCTACTGAATGAATCACCATTCTGCCTAATTTTATGGAAAATGTCTAGTCTATGGCAATTTACAGTTCTGTGCTTTTCTTGAAGCCAATATCCGGCCAATCAAGACACCCCCCCTGCCCCCGCCATCCACCACTGAGCACATATATTCAATGCCAAGAGAAAAATACTATTTAAAAATATTCATTACATAAAAATCTACATTTCAGGAAACTCAAACTTTACTTTCTTGGGTTGGGATTCTTTGTTTGGTCTTCATATGTTATCATAAAGACCAAATATTTCCCCCTTTTCCCCTAAGATGGCAATAGTTCTTCATATCCAGGGTTAACAACTGCCTTTACTGTTATGCCAATTTTATTCGTGTCACTGAGAGGGAGGAAAAACTAAATTTAATAGTTTTTCAGGCTGCACGCAGGTTCAACTTAAAATACAAGGTCTTTCCAGAAAGTATCCAGCCAAGTAATACGAAAAATAGTCATTTATTGAAGAAGACACAAGATACAAAAAAAAAAAGTTGCACACAGGGCAATAATGTCTCAGTCTCCTTCAAAGTAGTTATTTTGGGTCCTCACATAATTCTCCCAACTGCAGCATAACATTCCTTCTGCTCTAGTAGCAGAAGCTGCAGAACATGTTACCATGACACATTTCATGCCAAGATTCTGTGTCAGAATCTTGGACACAGAAGTTTTTGAAATCCCGAGGTCAGCTTCTAGTTCTCTCACTGTCAGTCACTGATCTTTGTTGACTGCAGCCCGTACACATTCAACATTCTCAGGTGC
Organism: Carollia perspicillata; assembly: GCA_004027735.1. Lineage (NCBI taxonomy): Eukaryota > Metazoa > Chordata > Mammalia > Chiroptera > Phyllostomidae > Carollia > Carollia perspicillata. The sequence goes on from PVKM010005721.1 coordinate 29,198, forward strand.
TCTGCTTGCTATAGGCCTTGTAGAATGTAGATCACTTTCAACAGATTCTCGATCAATCTTTGAAGATTTATGCCACACTTTTATTTGCACTGCACTCATTGCATCATCCTGAAAATCTTCTGAATCATCTGAATAGTTTCTGCAGAGGAATGTTTAAGTTTAATGCAAAATTTGCTTCAGATTTGTTGCTCTACTTGCTCAGTCACTTTGAATGCGATGGCCACACAGTACACATGCTCACTCAATGGTGTCTACTGCCCCACTGACTAGTACAATGAAGTCACCGTTGTTCATGCATGTACATTCCAGTACATTCTCCTTGGCTGCCAGGCTACACTGAGGTCACGCCAACCATTCACATTATATTAACAATGGTTGGACTTTTTCTGGATAGACTTCGTATATCTTTCAAATTAATGTTTCAGGATTCTTCAGATACACTCCCAGAAGTGGGATTGCTGGGTCAAAAGACAGTTCCATTTTTAATTTTTTGAGGAAACTCCATACTGTTTTCCACAGTGGCTGCACCAGCCTGCCTTTCCACCAATTTTCCTGCTGGTGTTTACTGGAGGTCTGTGTAGGCTCTTGGCTAGAGGCCACTCTCAATTCCGAAAAGTTTTCACAGTTCCTTGCAACATAGCCTTTTTTAATAGAGCTGCCTACTTCCTCAAAGCCAGCAAGGAAGAGAAAGACACAGATGCTACAGCCTTCTGCAATGCAATCATGTAATCACATACACATAATCTCCTACATCCTGCCATCTTTGCCATATTCTATTAATTCAAAGCAAGCCACAGCCCTGGCTGGTGTGGCTTAGTGGGTTGAGCACTAGCCTGCGAACCAAAGGGTCACCGGTTTGATTCCCAGTCAGGGCACGTGCCTGGGTTGTGGTCCAGGTCCCCAGTAGGGGGCGCGTGAGAGGCAACCACACGTTGATGTTTCCTACCTCTCCTTCTCCTTCCTTTCCCTCTCTCTAAAAATAAATAAATGAAATCTTTTAAAAATAGCAAGCCACAGACCTTACCTATACCCAAGGGAAGCAATCACACAAGACATGAGTGAGTGCCAGGGGTCAGGAATCATTAGAGGCATCCCAGAGTCTGTCTGCTCTAATTATGCAGGAAGGGTAGGTGGTATTGGGTTGACCTCTCCTACTGCAAGCCATGTCAAAGAGACTTCTGGATGGTCTTCACAGCTTGCTCCAAATGGACACCAGTGGAAGCAAGACGACCTTGAGGCTGGATATTTTTGCTGGATCCTCAGGGATGGGACAAAGGAGGAGCCATGAGCAACTAGCTGAGTAAGAGCATTAGAATTCTGAGGGTACCATGCCGATGAATCCCAGTGATAGAACCCTCACTAGCCTGACATCAAGTTGGGAAAGTACCAATGAAAGGAGAAATTTTCTGCTCCTCAGCATTTCTCATTCCTACCCTTGGCTCAGCAGGAAACAGAAATCCCTCTCAGCAAACTAGCTAGAGAAAAAGAAGAACATTCTTTCCTTCTTCCCATTTTAGACAAGTGCCTTGTCTGAAGGAGACCCAAACTGAGGAAAAGAAGACACTTTCACTGTGAATGACATCTGAGTTTTGATTCTTGCATAAGACTGTACATTTTAATTACTGAAGCGACTGGAGAACTCTTCACTCACTGTCAGTAATTTATCTTAGATTTTGAATTAGAAGCTGAGGGGAACTAGGCACACAGTTGTGGGGGAAAGAGTAAGGTTGTTTTTTCTGTGAGTCCTGCTTATTTAACTACAAGGCACAAAGATTTTGAAAATCTAAATAGGAGAAAAAGTGCTATATTATTTTAGGGGTCTCTGTGTTGTATATATTCATGCTTTAGGGACTGAACTGTTAAATTCCTTAACACCATGTGATTCTCCTTAAAGAAGAATTGACCAATGATACATCTGATAAGGTGTTAATATCCAAAATTTATAAAGTACTCATTCAATTCAACAACAACAAAAAACAAACTCCAATTAAAAATGGGCAGAGATCCTGAATAGACACTTCTTCAAAGAGGATATACAGATGGCCAATAGATACATGAAAGGATGAATAGTGTCACTAATCATCAGAGAAATGCAAATTAAAACCACAGTGAGATATCATCTCACATCTGTCAGAAAAGCTGTCATCAATAAGTCAACAACAAGTGTTGGTGAGAATATGGAGAAAAGAGAATCCTTATGCACTGTTGGTGGGAAGGCAGTATGGAATTTCCTCAGACAAATTAAAATATGGAACTGCCTTATGACCCAGCAATTCCACTTCTGGGAATATATCCCAAGAAACACAAAACACAAATTCAAAGAGATATATGCACCTCTATGTTTACTTCAGTGTTGTTTACAATACCAAAGATAAGCAAGCCACCTAAGTGCCCATCAGTAGACGAGTGGATAAAAAAGTGGTGGTAGATACATACAATGAAATATTGTTTGGCCCTACAAAAGAATAAAATCTTACCATTTGCAACAACACGGATGGACCTAGAGGATATTATGCTAAGTGAAATAAGTCAGAGAAAGACATCATATGATTTCACTTGTATGTGGAATCTGAAGAACAGAATTAATGAACAAACAAAACAGAAACAGATTCATAGATGCAGGGAACAAACTGTCGGATGCCAGAGGGGTGCGGTTTGGGGGGCTGGGTGGAAAAGGTGAAGGGATTAAGAAATACAAATGGGTAGTTACAGAATAGTCATGGGGATGTAAAGTATGGCATGGATAATGTAGTCAATAATATTGTATAACTATGTGTGGTACCAGGCAGGTACTACAAATATTGGGGGGAATCACTTGGTAAATTATACAATTGTCTAACCACTATGCTGTACACTTGAAGCTAATATAAAATAATATTCACTATTAACTCTAATAGAAAAAAGAACTGGGATTTTTGAAGTGTTCTATGCTCAAATTCTATAATTAAAGAACCATAACTGTAAATCAATAGTAAAATTACTTACTTATTTTAACTAACCCACTGTTTGTACTTAAATAAATGTATTTAAAAATAAAATGTCATCACTGCATGTTTTTGTGCAATATTATTTGTTACAATAAATGGTAACTGCAAACAAATGTAATTTAAATGAAAAAAAATGTTACATTTTAGATAAATATATATAACAACAAATTGAGTTGACTACTTAATGATAAGAATTAATGTGATTATAATTAATTAAATGAAGAAATTTTAAGACCTCTTGCTTAAAATGAAGATGCCATTTCATATTGCTGATAACTTAAAAAAAACTGAACCCATGTTGAGAATCTCAAATCACATGTGTATTGGTTCAAAATGTTCATAACATTTTAATTCCATTACATGATATGATTTGACACATGTCAGAGTAAAATAAACATCAATAGGGCTTTCCAAAAGTGAACAAATAAATAAAGCTGGGTTTATGTGTTTATATACATGCTCAGTAATCAAATCTCAGAGAGGGAATTCCCTAAGTATTCACTGGGGAGGAAAGTCAGAACTCTTTCTACCAGTTGTGCAAACTGAAGACTGAAAACTAGCACTCTGGGTGGGAAAAATGAATCGTTTAAAACAAGTCCTGTTGTCCAAAGTTTATAACCATTCGTCAGATTTAGGGGGTTGAACTGGTTGTAATGAGACACAACACTCAGCTTTACTTCCTAGAAATAGTTACCTGTCACACTCAATATTAATTGCTAGCTAAAATTACAGGGAAAAAATGGTGAACAAATCTTGTTTTTTAAAAAATACCATTAACATTTGGTATAATTTAGGGACTGTATGTGTGGGGATTAAAGATGAAATATAAACTTCTTCCAAATGTACTTTAATAACATCTGAAAAGTGATGGTAAAATAGTTCTATCTCTACTCCCTGTCTGGTTTAAGAAAATACTTGGGAAGAAATAATCTTAAATGTGTTATTTCATAATTTTTCAAATATTTGTAGCCAAATCTACACATGAACTCATAATCAGTCCACTTGAAGTATGCAAAGAACCCCGCTCACCAAGAAATTATAACGCAAATTCAGCACTAACTGTAAACAGATAATTTACTTCTTCACTCTCTGGCCTCCCTGTCTTCCTTACACAACAATGGTGACTGTATTCCGCAATAGTACCATGCACAGCTGAGGGATATTCTCCAGTGTCCCTTGTGGGTGGAAATGTCAGTGTGACATGGCTCTAGACAGTGAGTCCTCACAGGGATTTTGCTGGGAGATTCTTGGGAATGTGTCCATTCCTTATTTCGGTATCGCTCCTTTTCTTCATATCTTTCTTCTCCTTCCTACAGGGAAGGCAAATGGAAAGATGAAGGTGAAAGGTCCTACTTGCTCCAGTACAGCCCCCATGAGGACGAAAGCCCACTGCGGATAGCTGAGCACACAGACAGTGGAGCACAAGACTCTGATGACATCATAAAGCTTCTTTATTAGCGCCACACGGCCTCCCCAGACTTCCTGGGTAACTCTAATTTCCTAAGCTTTGGTGTTGAGGAATCTGTGGTGGAGAATTAAATGCAGTCTATTTGATAGGCTAACATAGGCATCTCCACAAAGAATAAATATAGGTCGTGTAAACGAGGAAATAAACCTGATGATATTGTAATAAAGCAAGTTTTGAAATGATCTTCACTAATAGTTACCTCGTGTACCTCTTCCAACACTTTGGGACACACCATTATTTAATGTTACAATGGCCTTAAAGAGTCTCTGGTTTTGTTCGTCTCCAGCATTAAGCAGGTGGGGAAGCTGGGCTGCCTGGAGTTTTGATTCGGACTCAGAGCTCCTAACTCCATGGCCAGTGTTGTTTCTTACCTGGTATATTGCCTACAAGGCTCAGTGTCACCTGTTCTCTTCCATTTATTGTTAATGCTTTCAGGAAGCAAGATTAGTTAATAAGGGAATATGTATCAGTAATGCCAAAATGGGCTAGTTCTCAAAGGTAAAAGTGATAGCGTTGCACCAGTTTGGATTCTCGGGGTCTCATAAATGCTTTTACCTATAACTTCATCAAGATATCTCAAGGTGACTCAGGACATAAGGAGATCACAGATGTCGGCAATTAATTATTTACAAATGTAATTGTGGGGGAGACCACAGACTTAGCTAGCAGATTGCCTATTCTAGAACTAGGGACTCCTTGGTATGTTTTAGTGAAATTTTCATGTATGGAAAATGCAATGGGCTTAGCAGATGAAGAACAGGATTCAATTTCTAGCTTGTACAGTTATCAGCTGTGTGAATAATAAAATTTTGGCAACAGTATTATTTGTGTTGTATTTGGGGGGTGGGTGAGGGGATTATTTACAGGTATATGTGTCTGTATTTTTTATGTCTTTTGGTTCTGCTAGTCTCTGTGGCTTCTCGTGTCTACAGTGGTCACATCAGCCCACGTAGATTCTTTAGCCCTCAACTAGATGGTTTCCCATTTGTTCTCTCAACATAAAAAGTGTAGAATAATCAGATGTGTGACTTCATCATATGTGCATATTTCCAAAACTTCCAGTTCAAAGCCACAGGCCCTCTTTCACACGAAGGGAGAATCCACCTAGTGCCACCAGAATGACCTGTCATCTCCTGTGAAGACATGTGGGTGGGAGAAGCTCTCCAGTGCTGTGCAGAGTCAGCTGGGCCCCAAAGGATTAAAGAAATAAAGCCTATTATCTATTAATGTTTTTCTCCTTGGTGGTATAAGAATTATCCCTGGTGGAATAAACACTGCTTAAAAAAGAGTAAAGGCATTTTTACCTACCTGTAGAGGGAAATTAACTTTATTATAAAGTCTCTCAAATTTAATGAAGCCCTATTGATTTCTAGAGCCTTCTTAGAGTTTGCAAAAATTTAGAATAATAAGTATCGGGGCCTCTCGGAGGAAAAAGGGAAAAACAAAGTGCACAAAAAAGGAACAAAGTTGTTTTCGCTAAGGGAAGTAGGCAATGATCTGGTGAAGATAAGAAACAGAAATGCGCATTGGTTTCAGGCCCATTTTAAGAGGTCCCTTTGTATTAAGCTACTTTTTAACAGGCGATAACAACACAGTTTACAAGTGTTCACAGTACTTGGTTTAGAAACCTATGTGCAAAATTTACTTAATTTTCCTAATTATGGCAAATTCTTGGAACAGATTGTTTAGTTAAATTCAATTTTAAAGACAGTTATTTGTCCTCTCCCCAGGTTTATCAAGAATAAAGAACCTGCCAGTATTTTTGTGTTTGGGGACTTTGATAATTATATAACTAAGGTTTGAAATCAAATTAATCAAAGCTTCCTAAGATTCCCTCCATGTCTTCTAAATCGGATAAATGACCACCACTCACACTAAACACCTAGTGCTGTGTGAATGTGAACTTTGTGTTAAACTAAATTGGGATGTAATAACTGAAGCCTTAATAAAAATGGGCTCACATTCAGACAAGTACCACACATTATGTGAATAGTGGACTGCTATCAGAGTGTACTAACATTAAGCAGAAGAAAATAATTAAAAATCTTTATTAACACAACCATTTAAAATAATTTAAAGTTATTAGATACAAAGATCAATAATTGCCACGCTTCAGTTTTTCTGCTTATAGTCAAAAGTTTTGGTCCTCATAGCATGGAAATGAGCGGGGAAAATCAATCTAGAGGAAAACCATTGTCACATGTTTGATAAAGTGTGTCTTATATTTTAAAAGTAAACAGTAATGTTCTAAATAATATTGTCATCTAACAATATTAAATACTGATGTATTTAAATATACATATTGTTAAAATTAATATTTTTCAAGAATATTGAGAATATAGAGTATAGAACTAGTAAGTTTTTGCCTCCTATAAGCTTTTAGAAAAAATCTTTATTTTATTATTTTTTAAGATTTTATTTATTTATCTTTAGAGGGGAAGGGAAGGAGAGAGGGAGAGAAATATCAATGTATGGTTGCCTCTTGTGCGTCCACCACTGGGAACTGGCCTGCAACCCAGTCATGTGCCCTGATTGGGAATTGAACCGAGATCCTTTGGTTCACAGGCCCACGCTCAATCCACTGAGCTACACCACCAGGGCAAAAAAAAATGTTTATTTTTGTAACTGCATAATGAGGTCTGAATGTGTTCATTGCTAATTTTTCAAAAGGAGGTGTCCTATTAACAGGTAAATCACATCCACTCAATTCGTGCATAGATTCCCTAGAATCTTTTTTATTCTTACTTTCAGAGTACAAGCAGCAAAACACTTTTGCATAAAGGACACCATGATCAAGTAGTAATCCATTGTATATATGTGCAAGCCCATTCGTATCCACCCATCCACTAATGGGTACTTGGGCTGCTAGCAGATCTTGGCTATTGTAAATAATGCTGCCATGAACATAAGGGTGCACACATTATTTTGCATCAGTGTTTTGGGTTTCTTTGGATATACACGCAGAAATGGGATCACTGGATCAATGGGCGGTTCCAGTTAAGCTGCTCTCAGTTTGTCAAGAGCTTGGGAAATGGGAAAATAAATTCTTCCAAATTCATAATTAACATCACTATTATCACTGGTTATTGAGTGCCTACTTTTCATTAGTGCTTTACATCCTTTCTCTTTAATCCCCTGAACAGCCATATAGTGGAATTCTTATTATACATCCCCATCTAGTAGGCAAGAAAATTCAGGCTACAAGAAACTAGGTTGAATCACCAATAGGAAGGTGGGAAATGAATTCTACATGGAGCCGTGCAACTCACTAGTCCTCACAAACTCTTTTTCTCTCATGTTACTTCTCATTTGTATCACTTTCCAGAACTAGAAATTGAGAAAGAGGAAGCAGAGGTATTTTAATATATCAACCATGTGTAAGTACAGCGAGACTCTTGTGTAATCATAAATATTACTCTGAGAAAGGGGCAGAAAGTCTCAGAGGCTGGAGAGCAAAGCAGCAAGATCATTCTGGCAGGAACAGCCAGGAAGAAGTTTTGGCTGAGAGCTCCCCAGAGGTGACCTGGCCCACCAGCCATTACACACAGGACGGGGCTGCAGGAAAGGTAGGCACTTTGGTTTGATCATGCATTTGGGGGTGATTGCTGGTTTTTTAACAGACAGCCAGGAATTATATTCTGACCTCATCTGTGCTGCTGACCAACTGCATGGACCGGTGAGTCAATTTCCCCTTTGGGTCTCAGTTTACTCACTTTCCAAATAAGAGAACCGGGTGAGACCATTAGTTAGGTTTCCTTCACATTTTGAGGTGGTGATTTTCTCCGATTCTCTGCATTTCCTGATGTGTTGCTCAGTCTCACACAAAATACACTCTCAACAAAAACTGCAATTAGATTACTGTAAATCCTGTGTTAAGACCCCACAGTTCCACTCTAATTCTGTAACAGAGAAAATTGCTATGTGCAGAGAAGTTGTCCCCCAAACTACGATTCGTCTCCCAGGAGGGGATTTTAGAACTGTCTTGAAAAGTTGGGGGCCACCTCAAGTTTGTCTCCATGTGGTGAACGTGAAAGGCCAAAGATTCTTCTCAGCCTGCAGAGTTTGGAGATGATGGCGTCAGTGTGGAGATTTATTCTGAAGCCACCCCCAGGACTGAACTCCAAAACTTTGTCAGCTTTCCAAACTGAAACACCATGCCCATGAAACAGTAACTCCATGTTCCCCTCTCCTCCCAGACCCTGTAACCATTGGTCTACATTTAAAAAAAATTAAATTTATTGGGATGACATTGGTTAATAAGATTATATAGGTTTCAAGCATACAATTCTAGGCTACATCATTTGTATATTACATTGTGTGTCCACCACCCAAAGTCAAATCTTCTGTCACCACATATTTGACCCACTTTACCCTGACTACGCCCTGACCCCACTTCCCTCTGGTAACCACCATACTGTTTTCTTTGTCTATGAGTTTTTGTTTGTTTGTTTTCTTGTTTGTTCATTTGCTGCTTTCAGTTTCATATGTCTCTATGGGTTTAAGTACTGTGGCTGCCTCACAGAAGTATAATCATATATTTGTCCTTCCACAACTGGCTTATTTCAGTTAGCACGTTGTATTCACGGTTCATCTGTGTTGTAGCACGTGTCAGAAGTTCCTGCTTGCCTTTTACATTTAGAATTGTTATCATCTCTATGTATTAGTGTCAACAATATCCACAGAATGATGTTGAGTGCAAAAAGATTGATAAATAACATGGAAAAATTATTCTATCTATGTAGAATTATGAATGTATATGAACATACATAAAGAAAGAGGAGGCAAAACGAGAAAGGAGAAAAAGAGAATGTAAAGGACATGCATGAAATAGTCACTGCGTGGTCGTTAAGATTTAAGGAAACTTTTTATTTTCTTCTTCAAACCTTCTTTCTTTTTCGATTGTATTTGCTGTGTTATGCACTCTTTTGAACAAAACCGACAGAAATAATTAAACAAATGAGTGTGCATGGTACCCGATGGTGCAACAAGCTAGAGGATACTGACTGGGCTTGCAGGTCCTGGCTTCAGGCTTAGAATCAGGCACACGCTGTAGTCCTTGAGTGTGATAACTGAAAAATGCAAAAAGGATTTCAGAAGGACAGAGACTTTTTAAAAATCCTTAAGTTGGGGTCAGTCTTTAGTTTTCTGTCTTCCCAACCTCATTTCTTTACTTTTTATTGTAGTAAAAGTACTTAACATAAGATTTACCCTCTTGACGGCTTCTTAAATGTACAATACAGTATTGCTGTCTATAGGGACAATGTTGTACAGCACATCTCTAGAATTTATCTTGAACAATTGAAATTTTATACATGTTGCACAGCAAATCTCCATTTCTTCCTTCCCCAGGTCCTGGAAACCACCATCCTAGTCTTTGCTTCTATGAATTTGACTATCTCCCACACCTTATATAAGTTAAATCATGCAATATTTGTCCTTCTGTGACTGGTTTATCACACTTAGCACATTGTCCTCAAGGTTAACCTTGAAAGAAGGAAATCTTGAAATATGTGACAAGATAGATACACCTTGAAAGACTGGTTACTAAGGCTAGAAGGAAGAAAGGTCTACATGGCATATTTGGGCCATTAAACCAGAAGAGTGAGGCAGAGAAGCCAAGTTGCCAGAATACAGGAACAATTCTGGAGTTAGAGACCATCAACCCATATTCGCTAAGGTCAGAAATGTTACTGTGTATGATGGAGCTGGTGAGTGGCCACCAGTGGACTATGGCTATAAGGGAGGAAGGAAAGGATACAGGGGCTGAGGATTATATGTAACTGGATGGGCAGGCCTAAACCTACAGCACAGAAGAGCTCTGGCATCAGACTACCTGGGTTGAAGTCTTGCCTTCATTACATGCTAAATCTTTTGCAAACTGTTTGAGTTTCTAAGCCTCATTTTAATCTGCAGAATTCAAGGAAAAATAGTGACTATGTCAGAGAGTCATTGGGTTGATTAAATAAAAACCCACACAAAGTTCTTAACAGAGTGCCAGATTCATAGTAGGTGCTTAATATTGTTAGTAATTATTATCATTTTACCAAAAAAGTATTTGGTTTTAAAACCTAGAATTTCTCCAAATCTGATTATTCATTTACTTCTCTGGCTTTAAAGATGTGCCAGAAGAGGCCTGGACCATCAATGGCATCCCCTCTCCAGCTCTTTTGTGAGGATTTCGTGTCAACACTGTTCTTCTCCTTGTTCATGTAACTTCACCCAAACTTCTGCCCAGATTCCAAAATCCCCCAAATGATCACTATTTCCATAGTGAGACCTTTATTTTGATAAGTCTTTGATTAAGGTACTTGATGCTGTGAGAGCATGGAAACTTGACCAAGGCATAGAGGTAGGAGTAGAAATGGGGTAGAGGTCACTGACCTCTCATTGAGTATTATGGAGCACCTGATCGAGACTTCAGAGGCACAACAAAGAACACTCACGTGCATCACCTTATCCCACTCCTCACAAGAATCCTTTGTGATGCTATTTTATAGGTAAGAAAACTGAGGATGAATGAGGGGAAATAATCTGCCTGTGATCAGCTAGTTAGTATCAGAGCTGGAATTCCAATGAGTTTTAGATATAGCTAATATGTATTGAGAGTTTATTGATCACTCTATATTGAACACATTACATGCATCATCTCATTTATGTAATCCTCACCAAAAACATATGAGGTGGCTAAAATAACTTGTCTGTGGTATTTTAGTAATATTGGAGGGCATAGAATGTAAGCATAGGACTAGACTCCAAGACACATGCTCAGATGTGCAGCTGGATGCTGAAGCTATGACTCCCAGCCCAGTGACCTTTCCCACCTCCCCCACTACCAACAAGATTGTGGATGCCATTTCCAATATTTGGATAGTACACACTCCAAGAGAGCCTGGAACCATTGAGGTGATGTGTCAAGGGATAGAACTGTGGCACCATCAGATTACCATAAGCCTTTATCCAAACTATGGCCTTCAAGAGGGAGAACGTTGTGCTGAGAACAGATCTGGGGAGCAGCCCAGTGGCTGAACTGTGCTGCTGACACCACAGAGGCCCAGCAGTGCTGCTGAGCTAGTGGACAGCAGGCAGCTTACTGCTTGAGTCTACATTGGAACTGCCAAACTAGGAAGGAAGAAATGGGGAGATGAGGACAATTAATGTGGTAATGAGAAAAATAGCACAAGCTTGAGAGCCAGATCGACTTGGTTCATGCACTTTCTGGTTATGCAAATATAGGCTAATTAATAATTATATTTGCTACCATATATTAAAACTTTCTATGTGCCAGTCTTAGTGTTTTGTGTGACTATTTTATTTAATGAAAATCACTTGAACTTAATTAGTCATGAGTTTCTAGTGTATAGAGTGGATTTAATAATATCTAAGTTACAAGAATTAGGACTGCTATGGCCTAGTGCCTGGAGATCATCAGGAGTTAAAGAAATGTTTATATTAACAAATTTTAAGCTAATACCAGCAGGGGGGATCATTTCAGGCGGTACTGAAAAAGGATGTGGAATAGGATTAATCAACATCTTAATGGAAAGAAAATTCAAGAGAATGATGGAAGCCTGAGCAGGCAGTACAGGTGTAGTATAAAGGTAGAATACAGGGAGATGTTGTGTGGGAATGTGCCACAGGTGAGGCAGAGGTACAGGAGGAAGAGAATATGGAAGTAGACATTATTGGAGGGCAAGTGAAGTGGATTCAAGGCTGCCAAGCAAGTTCTATGTGAATTGTCTGCCTAAAGACAGGTTGTCCCTTGGACAATGGAGAACAATCTTAAGTACCTGCAAAGTCTGCTCCCTGGGAATTTGATAGCATTAAGTCTAACCTTGGGTCCTAACTGAGTTCACTGCCTCTTTCAGCATCATCAGCATCATGTTATCACAGCCCAAGGTCAAGGAAACCTTGGACTCCTTCACTCCAAAGGACACCATTATCCCCCCAGAAGAAGATAAGCTAGACAATGATCTCCAAAAAGAAACCACAGTTCTTGGAGTAAGTCCACCTCATTATAAGGAGAACCCTGGGGGAAATATTGTGAATGTATCCCAACTACGGATCTACAATGGATTTGGGAGAGTTTCTCACCTTTTCTGTCTGACTCCAGGCTAACAGAGACGTGGAATGGGGGCTTTATGGGAAAACTGTGTCCTTCCTAGGCCTTTCTGCAAACTAACAAAATCACTGGGTCTTTTCCACCTGAAATCTACACAACGAAGTCTCTTGTAAATTGTCCTGAATTATAGTAGAGATATTGATGTAACTGCATCATTTTACTCAACATGATTGAAATAGATCTTACTTCAAGCTAATTTCTTAAACATTTTGAGGCGACATGACCTGGACTAATCTCACCAAACACTTTCTCCCTGTTCACATGAGTCACTATAAGACACCCCAGTGTCCAAGGTGATCATCTTCCTTCAGATCCAGGACTTTAATTCCCTCATGTTTCTGAATATCCTCTTTTAAGACCCAACTCCTACTCATGCCCAGCTTTGGAAACCTGCCCCATCGTCCCCTCCGGAATTCAAGGTCAGTTAATAGCATAATCCTCTTTATGCCATAGTTTTTTAACTTTTCTCAAAGGCCTCTTTATCTATAGTGCAAAGAGAAATCCAGCCCTGAAGGAACTGTTTCCACTGCAACCCTTACTTCTGGCACAGAAGTGATGGCAGTGTCTTCTTAGCTTCTCAGGCACAATTCTAGATCAAGCTTCCCCTCTCACCTCCATTCCTGCTTTAGAATCTCATGTCATCTTACCAGGTAACTCACTCCCACTGAAGAAAAACAATTTAATTGCTCTTTGTACTTATTATTTGAAAAATCCTAAGTCAGTCTTCTATCCAAAATGATATTTTGGGTAGATTAAAAATGTTATTTATATTTTGAACACTGGAAAAGAATAATTGCTTCAAGTAATTATAGTCAGTCATAAACATCAAGAGGGTTTTTCTAAAGGTAATTTTAACATTAGGAATAATTGAGAATTTATAGGAGTATTAAAATTCTAGAAGATTCTTTACTTTCAAAACATAAAAATAATAAGAACATTAAATGATGTTTGGCAAATTGAAAAGTGATCATCCTTAGAAAAATCATTTGATGAATATGTTGCTTGAAACTAAAAACAATCAATATTTGTTATTCTACTGTTAGTTACCAATGTTAACTCCTTAAATAACTTCTTTCAACTAACTGGTGCCATGCTGACTTGCTTTTTTTCCCTCAGAAGAAATCCCTTATTTCTTCAGTTGATGCACCCTACAATCTAGCCTACACATAGCCTAGAATAACAAACACATTTCATTTGCTTCCACAATCAATAAGAAATATTGTAAATATGTTTATTTATTCATCAACCATTAACTGAGCACCTTCAATATGCCAGACACTATTTTACACACTTAGAAGAAGCAGAGAACAATGCAGTGAAAGGAAAAAAAGGGACATACTCATATTTTTTAAGAGATAAAGACAAATTTCAGTGCATTCCCACTTCTTTCACTCTCCCAGGTAACTTACCTCTTTTCCCTTCATGAAATTAGCTCCTCAATCACTGTCACTCCCTCCAGTGAAGTTTCTATCATTAGCTTTGGCTATTTCAGTATTCACGTTTATGATTCTTCCAGTATCATGTGCTCTTTGTTCCTTGACCTCTTCTTCCCAGTATTTTATCCATACTTCATTAGACAAACATTCCCTGAATTTTACTCTGGACTTTATCAATCCTAACAGCAGTAAACCCATCAATATCAACATTTCCTGCATCCCATACTCCAAGCACCAACCTAATCTTTCCAGGTCACTCCCTCTTACTGTACACTGACTCGAACTTTCTTTACTCTCACTGAGACTTATTGAGAATATCTCTCTTTCACAGTCTTACTTCCTTATGTTATCATTTGCTTCACCTAGTCAAATTTTATAGTTCACTCTCTCTTATGGAGGCTCTCAAGAGCCTCATCTCTATAAAGCATAGTTTTCACAAACTGTGACATTGATTTAATTCTAATTATGCTCATTTTCCTACTTTGTATCCAAATCCACCCAACTAATCTTAGTCACACACACACACATACACGCACCTTCTGAAATGGACTAAAAAAAGGTGCCTAAAAATACATATTTCTTTCACCTATTCACTTTCCTATTACCCCAGGAAACTATTTTATACATTCTTATCCCTCAAACCTCTTATGTTTCTTCAATCTCCATTTATTACCTTACTTCCTATCATACTAAAAATATTGAGGCAATCTGGATAGAATGTCCACCAACTGTTACACATCTACGATTTCCCATACCTGTGCCCATATTCTTTCCCCCCACCACAATTACGAAGAACAAAATGTCCATCTAATTAATGATAACCCTCCCTTCATGCAGTAAATCCGACCTTTTATAACGTGTTCCAGTAATTCTCCCCATGTCTCTGCAAAATTTTAAATTAATTCCATAAGCACAGAATCTTACTGCAGTTTTTACTATCTGTAAAAAGAAAATCACAAGCAAATACTTTTAAATTCATACTTTCTCCATTGATGCCCTGTTTGTTACTTACCTTCCCTGTAACTCTCCCCTAAAAGGCAGGAAGTCAGTATCTCCAATTACTCTTGAATGACAGCCTCTCTTTAATCATATCCAATGGCATTTATCTCCTTTGCTCCACATTACTAACCCAATTCAAGCCTTTGTTGTCAACTTTATTGAGTTAATGAAAATGTTTGATGCAGTTGACCATACTCTCCTACTTGAAACATTTTATTCACTTGGCTTTTTGGACATCACATTCTTCTGGTTATTCTCTTTCCTCCTCAGCTGCTCTTTTTATGCATGTTTACAGTTTCTATGAATTTCCCTGGTCATAAATTTGGAGTGCTCCATAGCTCAGTCCTTGCTTCCATTCTTTTTAAAAATCTTCTGCACAGAGAAAAAGAAGGAGCTCCTACCCTTTATGACACCATGGATGGAACAGGAGAGCATTATGCTAAGTGAAATAAGCCAGGCGGTGAGGGACAAATACCATATGATCTCACCTTTAACTGGAACATAATAAAAAAAAAGAAAAAAGCAAACAAAATATAACTAGAGACATTGAAATTAAGAACAATCTAACAATAACCAGAGACGGGGATGGGAAAGTGGGGGGAAGGGTTTTCAGGAACTACTATAAAGGACACATAGACAAAACCAAGGGGGAGGGTGGAAGCAAGGGATGGAGGTGGGTTTGGCTGCAGTGGGGAGGAGTAGTGGGGGGAAATACAGATAACTGTAATTGAACAACAATAAAGTAATTTAAAAAATAAAAAAAAATTGCTGCAATGCTGACTTTACCCAGTAATACGACTTTAAATATTACCTATACTTATGACTTAGGGGGAAAAAGCTAGGTCCTTTGCCTGGATCTCTCCTCCAAACTTAAGATTCATATGTCCAAAAGCCTGTGTACTCTCTGTTTGGATATCTACTAGACATCTCTCTTTTAACCTGTACAGGACTGAAATACTGGTCCTCTTCCTCAAACCCACTCCTCATACAGTATTTCCCATCTCAGATCAATTGCTATTTCTATCATTTCAGATGCTCAAGCCAAAACCCTTAGAGGCAACCTTCATTCTTCTCTTTCATAACCCACATTCAAACTTTCAGCAAACCCTATAGGTTTAATCTTTATGGTACATCTAGAATCCAACTGCTTCTCATGATTTGTACTATCAGATTTTCTTTTAAGTCAAGATCATCTCACATGAGAGTTACTGCAGTATTCTCCTTTTTGGTGATCTCCTTGCTCTGTTTCCTAACAATGTATTTTTAACAGAGCATGTAGAATAATCTTTTGAAAATAGAAATTAGATCATGTAGTCATTTTTCTCAAAATTATCCAGTGGGCTTCCTTTTTTACCAGAAATGAAAGACAGAGTCGGTAAAATGACCCACAGAGCCCTACATAGTTTGTATCATGCCCAAAGTACTTCTCATGTCTCATTTCCTACTACTTTGTTCTTAACTCATGCTATTTTCTAAGGAAGTCATTGTAAAGGACATAATACCTGTCAAATGGCTGTGATTTATATTTACTTTATTCCCCTGATGCTTGGCATACAATAGATATTCAATAAATTAATTGTAGGAATGGTTGAGTTCTCTTGACTTTAGGTTATTTCTCCTATGTTTGCATCATCATTCAACTGCATATTCATTAAACAGTGAGTAAGAGTGTGGGCTCTAGATGAAACTAACAGGGTCTAAATCCTAGTTCTTCCACTCAGCCATTTGTGTGGGTTTCTACAAGTTATTTTAATTCCCAGTGCCTCATTTTTCTTATCTGTGAATAAGACGAGGTGAATAGCCAGAAGTAGAATGTGTTATCATCATGGCTGTCATAAAAATGGTAATTATTATCAAAATCCAATGATGACAAAGATGAGTAGAATTACAGCAATAAAGAATTCCTGCTCTATTCTATTTCCATTGAAATCGAGCCCTTTATGAACACTCCCTTGGTAAGTCCATCTAACTGGACTGTTGTCCAGAAAAAAATTTTCTCTAACTACTTCTCCTAGAACCATAAAAAACTTGTCAACTAATGTTTTTCAAAATAAAGTTAAAATATCCATATAATCATGACCTGATTTGCTAGTTTAATAATCCTATCAGAAAATAAAAATTGTTAGTAACACATGAATTCCTCTTAGAGATTATCTGTTGACTCTACGTAACACATTTTTTTGTCCTTTTTAGTACGACAAATTATAACATTTTAAGACTTTGTATAATTCATGATGTACATGCAAAAGCCACTTTTATCTATTTAAAGTGTATTTCAGAATTTCCCTCTTGTCTCTTGTAGAGTATCCAGATCCTGTGTTGCCTGCTGATTTTAAGTTTGGGGGCCATTTTGGTTTTTTCTCCCTACTCTTCCCACCTCAAGCCAGCAGTTTCCACCATGCTGATGTCTGGGTACCCATTTTTAGGATCTCTGTGTGTGAGTAGAGTGGGATCTCCAAGAGGGGATATGCTTTATAAATGCTGACAGGGTGCTAAGTCATGGAGTATCTCAGTCCCAAGAGGAGGGGAGAGAGGGGGAAAAGGCAAAGGTCTTCAACTTTCCCTCTGTCATTATCCCTCATCACGTCTCTGCAATTCAAGAAGAGCAGAGAGGGCCTT
>PVKM010005722.1:0-26029 GCA_004027735.1 Carollia perspicillata
TGGGAGTGAGGGCGGGCTCCCTCCGAGTTCATCTGGCTCTCTCTGTGTTCCAGTGACCTACGGGATGATGAGCTCCGGTGTGTACTACTACACTCGCATCATGTCACAACTCTTCTTAGACACCCCCGTGTCCAAAACGGAGAAAACTAGCTTTAAAACTCTTTCTTCAGTGGAAGACTTCTGGAAGGTATTTGCAAATGACTTTGAAAGTACCTTGTTATCAGTGGAAATTGTTCAGTTAGCTTCACGAGTTCAGTGTGGCAGTATCTGCAGGGCCTGCTATGTAAGATATGAAAGTTAACTGCAAGTCTGTAGCCTCACCCCATGTTGAGTGTTTCATACTTAACTTGTTTACTCCCTGTAGTAACCATACAAGGTAAGTACTAATATCCCCCATGTTGTAAATGAGTCTCAGTTTGATTCAGTGATTCCACATGGCCAGGGAATAAGAAAAGTGGACTGTATTCTAGTCTGACAGACACTTCCTCACCTAGTTTCTAATTCATGCAGTCATTCACAGTTCAATAAGTATTTGTTAAATATCTCTTAGGACATAAGGCCCATAGTGCAAAATTTAACTATTTTGTCTTGCTTTTTTCCCCTTTTTTGTGTCTTTGTTGACAATGGTGGATACCCCATGACGGTGTGTGATAAAAGGCAGGTACATTCTTTCAAAGATCCCTAATGTAAAATTCAACCCAGCCCCTTCCCAAATTGTCATAAATTCCCACATAGTAGCAGAGGATAAGTAATGAATGATACCATAGGAAAAACGTTAAAGTACTCTGGGAAAATGGGGCTCAGAATCTACAAAAATTGGGGAAGGGGAAACTGGAAAGGAAATGATTGCTTCTTCCTGAGGAGGTACTTTCTAAAATTTTTGTTAAGACCCTGGTGTGAGAGCCGCTTATTTTAAAGAAAAAGGAAACTGAATCACAGGAAGCTGCTCATTCTAAAGCCTAAAAATACTTGGCATCCAAAGCGACAGTTATACAACATGAGTAAGTTCCTCCTTCAACTGTGCAAAACAGCTCATCTCTGTTGATCAACTGATAAGAAACCGAGAAAAGCTAGATTTCTTTCCAGTAGGCAAACTAACAAGAAACTTCTCACATACACACAATCCCGCGATAATAAATGCCAAACTCCAAAAGCAGTTGGGCGGCATTGGAGAGCTCACCATAAGAAAATTGCCCAAACCATTAAAAGATCCACCAGGTGGCAGACCAGTAATCAAAATCTATAGCCTTTTTTTTCTAAACAAGTTTAGAAGCGTAGTATTCATTATTAACTATTTTGATAATGGATAATGAAGGTGATACTGGCTGTGGGTTTATTGTAAACAGTCTGCTGCACCTCCACCTTCAGTCCTAAAGCAAAAATCAGAGTTTCCATTTAGTAAGCTCCCACTGTGTGCCTATTGCTCTGTGAAATGACACAGAAAATTGTGACCCCTCCACAGGGACAACACGCAGATTTGTAGAGGGTTCTGTATTTTTTAAAAAGAAATTTCCTGTTCATCATTCATTTGAAATACTATATGCACTTTAAAAAATTAAAATTCTTTTTTTAAAGATTTTATTTATTTATTTTTTTAGAGAGGGAGGGAAACATCAATGTGTGATTGCCTCTCATGTGCCCCCTACTGGGGACCTGGCCTGCAGCCCAGGCATGTGTCCTGACTGGGAATCGAACCAGCGACCCTTTGGTTCACAGTCTGGCACTCAATCCACTGAGACACACCAGCCAGGACAAAAAAAAAATCTTTAAATAATAGCATCCTATCAGTTTGCTGGCAGCAAACAAAACCCTGCAAAAGACAAATATCTTGAAGCATTTACAAAAATACATTGCACAAAGTCCTATCTAGAATTTTTTAAATAAATTAATATTCACAATATTTCTACCACAACTCCCAAATTTAGTTATACATAGGAAATTTTACTTTATTTGTTTATTCTATAATTATGAAACATCTGAATATACTTTATGCTTTTTATCTGTAAAGGCAGTATTTCCAATTCTAACAAGATTGAAAAAAATGCTACTCTAGTCTGGCTGGTGTGCCTCAGTGGATTGAGCATTGGCCTATGAACCAAAGGGTTGCTGGTTCAATTCCCAGTCAGGGCACATGCCTGGATTGCAGGCCAGGTCCCCAGTACAGGGTGCAGGAGAGGCAACCACACATGGATGTTTCTCTCCCTCTCTTTCTCCCTCCTTCCCCTCTCTCTGAAAAATAAATAAATAAAAAATTTTTAAAAATGCTACTCTATGTACTTTTTGTGTATTTAAGGACTTTTGTGCAATATACATAAAATTCCAGAAAACCAGTCAGCACTATTGTTTTATCTTTTTCTGAAAATACAGCATTTATACAAAGAAAGGCCTAAACCCAGCAAAATTTATATTATTTTTAAGTTAAAACATCTATAACACTTAAATGCTTTGCAGATATCTCATTTATAAAGTCTGCTCAGTAAAATAGTCTAAATATTAAATATTAACTAGAACCAAAATGAGTCTCCCAGGAATCTAGTGAGAATGGCCAACAGTAGTAGTGAAAGGCAAATTCCAACCAAAGCCAGTAAAAAGTGCTCCTGTAAGAAAAATTATAATCATAATGTACTGGTTTTATGAATTTGCCTCACTGGACAATCTCCTTTGTCAACCATCAGTGGAATAAAATCATGAGCCTGAAAAAGATTCAGAGCACATTAGTGTTTTCTTTTCAGCAAAACTGGAAACAAAACCTGAAAATATCAAAAGGTTGGATGTCTTGGTTTCTGTTCATCCTGTGAAGTGAAAACTGCAGGCTCCTCCCAAAGGGTTGAGCCTCGTTGAGACCTGAAAACTCTGTTTACGTATTTGTTTAAATCCAGATCATCCCCTTTGAAATCGTCTGTAGTAACCATGCAAAAGACGGACATTACAGGTGCAGGAACCCAGGCTCAATGGAGGATCCTGCTCCAGGCCTCACAACTAGCAAATGATGGTCTAAGATCCAACTTCAGTCTCTCTGACAGCAAAACCTACCCTTGTCACTCTACTGTGTTCACAGAGTGCTACGCTGTTGGTCATGCAAACATTCCAGGAAGGAGCAAGGCGGCCGCTGAGCTTGGAGCTTTTCAAAAATGTTTCCTGTGCTTTCAGTTCACAGAAGGTGCCTTACTGGATGGGCTTTACTGGAAGACACAGCCCAGCAACAGAAATGAAGCTGACAACCGAAGCTTCATCTACTACGAGAACCTCCTGTTAGGGGTACCACGGATACGGCAACTCAAAGTCAGAAATGGATCCTGTTCTATCCCCCAGGACTTGAGAGATGAGATCAAAGAGTGCTATGACATCTACTCTGTCAGTAGTGAAGACAGGGCTCCATTTGGTCCGAGAAATGGAACTGCGTGAGTGTCTATGGCTACCGTGGCCATGTGCCCTGGCCTCTCACTGACATCACTTATATTCTTTCCCCCCTCTCTCCCTCCCTCCTTTCCTTCCTTCCTTCCTTCCTTCCTTCCTTCCTTCCTTCCTTCCTTCCTTCCTTCCTTCCCTTATTCCTAGTCTTCACTTGCCCCTTCCATTTCCTTACCATTTGATTCACTCCTTAAGCCTTAAAACCCTTGCTTTTACGATCTCTCTTGGAAGCTCCCTCTAGTTAACAAATCCACTGAACAGTTTTCGGTCTTCCACCTAATCAGCCTCTCTGCAGAGTGTGTCAGTGTTGGTAGCTCATTTTTTTTTTTTTACTTTTGTGAGTGATACTTCACTGAGGTTCTCTTCATTCTCTAACCCCTTCTTTTCTGCCCTCCCCTGTCTTACTCCCGGGTTCTATATTCAAATCTCTGCCTTTCTTTCCTTATATTCTGTCCTTTGAAACTTAGATAGCTCCCAGTCTTGTCTCTATTTGATATTCATCATCTCTTCGACAAATATGCTGAGTGTCAACAAGTGCCCAACACACTCTAGGGGAGGTCTTTTTCCCCCCAGCACTGCCCTGGGAGCAGCAGTGAACAAAGCAGAAGCAAATGTCCTGTCTTTACAGATCTTACATTCTCGTGATAGAAGACGTATTCTGCCTATGTGTCCCACCAGCTCCTAGAATTCAGTATGCCCCAAACTGAACTTGTCACTTTCTGACTGGATTTGCTGTCCTCCTGCTGATGGCATCGCCATCTTTGCATTGCCCCCGGTGACAGTGCAGAGGCATCCTTGAGATATCCCTTTTCCCTTGGCCCAGTTTCCAAAGCAGTTGCCAAGTTCTGTGGACGCCTACTGCCATGGAGGCACTCTCTGTCCTTCCTTCTCTTCCTGCCGCCCCCCACCCCCTGCCCCGTCACTGCTCTAGTTCAGGCCCCATCACCTCTTGGTCGTTGCAGGGGCTGCTGACTGTGCTGTGTCAGGGTCCCAACCCCAGGACTCGTAGCTCTCAGCATACAGTCATATTTGTGACTAAGGTTCACTGCAGTGAGATCATAACACAAAGGCAGCAGAAAGTGGAGGCGCATGGGGCAAAGTCCAGACGAAACGAAGGGCAAGCTTCCAAAAGCCTTCTCCCAGTGGCCTCACACGGGATGGGCTTAATTACTCTAGTGACCATCTGTAACAACACGTGTGAAATCTTAACTGCTGGAGAAGTTCATTAGATTCCTAGCGTTCAACATAACTGGGTGCTGCTCAGCTAGGCACCCTCTGCCTGGCCCATACCGAAATCCTAGACTCCCAGGAGGAAAGCCTAATCCCCTTTATCTGTACAGACAGCTTAGGTACAGTGAGCCACTCTTGCCAGCCAGGGGTTCTCTCAGCATAGGGTTCTCTTTATCAGTCACATTCCAGATGCCAGCCCAGGCCCAACCTTGCAAGCAGACCTTCCTGAGGAAAGGCCGTCTCAGACCCACCGTGTTAACTCTTTCCTGCACACCAGCCCTCTGTTGCTCACCACTCCAGGCTCCCCTGCTGCCGCCAGAGTAACCCTGTTCTGTGCCTCTCGAAAGGCTTCCCTTCAGGGACTGCATGTGTGTCTTTCACTGTCTGACCACAGCCTACCTTTCGACCTTCTTTTCTTCATCATATGGGAGTCACACAGCACCACTAGCCGAGCGCCTTGTACTTCCCTGACCCTGTCTGGCTCCAGCTTGCAGATGCCTTCACCACCCGCCTGTGCGAGTCCAAATCCTGCTGGCCTTTCACAGCCCAGTTCCAATACGGCTTCTTCCCAAAACCTCCTGTGATCCACCTATCCCATTGCTGGACCTCCAAGCAAAGATAGCTTTCCCCTGATCTGCCCAAGCAATTTCTCTATACTTCTCTTGTTGTCATCTGCCTTTTATTTTAATGGTTTAATTACAACTGCTCTCTCCCTACTTGTTACAACTTTGGGAGGGAAAAGATCCTGATTCATTTTTATATCTCTGTTAGTGCCAAAGAAACATCTGGTTCCTAAGTAAGCCTCTGTACATATCTGTGGCTTAAAATCCCAAATGCTGTTTGAGGTCATTTAGTTCAGTTGCCAAGAGTGGCATTTGATGAACCTGTCCCTCTTTTGGCCTAAATTTTCTTTGGAAGCCCAGGGTCATCTAGTCCCAGAGCATCAGTATCCAGAGAAGGCAGCCATATGAACTAAGGGCTGACTGCACAGGGTCCTGGTCTAGGTTCCTGGCTCTGTCCTCGAAACCTCTGAGACTGACTGGACCTCACTAAGTCTCTAGGCCCTCATCTCTAAAATGGGAATAATAATCTCTGAGAATTAAAGAAGAGAACACTTATACAAAATCAAAGGGGGGTAGGATCAAGGGTGGAAAGTGGGGATGGCCAGGGTTGGGGGGAATGGTGGGAGGAAAATGGAGACAACTGTACTTGAATAACAATTAAAAAAAGAAAAACTGTGAAAAAAACAAAAAAATAAATAAAAAAGAAGATAACACTTAATGAAGCTCCATGTCAAGCACATTACCCAGCTTGATAAGACTTACATTTTTTTTTATCACATACTCTTTCTTACCAAGAACCCACTAAATTTGTAATTGCCACAAGTCTTCCACTGATTTTACCTGTTTGTTTTGTTTTCATTTTATTTCTTAATTAGTTGGATCTACACAAGCGAAAAAGACTTGAATGGGAGTAGCCACTGGGGAGTGATTGCAACTTACAGTGGAGCTGGCTATTACCTGGATTTGTCAAGAACCAGAGAGGAAACCGCAGCTCAGATTGCTAGCCTCAAGAAAAACGTCTGGTTGGACCGCGGAACCAGGGCAACGTTTATTGACTTTTCAGTGTACAATGCCAACATTAACCTGTTCTGTGTGATCAGGTGTGTACCAAGGGCACTCAGCCCTCCCATTGCCGTGTATTTTTATGTACATCCTAATCAGGAGACAGGCCAGAAAACTGTTGCCTGCAGTTGGCTGAATGAGAGTGTCAAGTATCAGAGATGACAGCAAGGGAGGGGTGAAAACTGCAGGCTTTTGGAATAAGGATGTGGGAGAGAAGGGAGTTAGGATCCTGGACTGTAATATGTTGGGAAGAACCTTAAGTTTGGCCCATGTTCATCCCCAGAGCGCTGTTTTGCTAACATCTATTTTTACTCATCATGAAGCTGATCAGCGCCACAAGCTCCATGACCAAGGCCCCAACCATCAAATCTTGACTCATTGCCCTGAGTTTCCCACTCTCAGATGACGCCCTTGCTAGCATAACATGAGCACAGGAGGCAGGGGCTATCTCTGGGGTAGGTGGGATGCCAGGGACCTGCTCATGCTCAAGATTCAGCAAAGGCACACGAAGTTCCTTCTGCAGGCCCTGTGATGCCACTGTCATAACCACTCAGGTGACAGTGAGGAAACTGGTAGGGATCCCGCTAGTTTGTCTTGGGCCCCTTGTTCATTCATTCATTCTGCAAATATTTATTTGGCACTTAATATGGCGCCAGGCACTATTCTAGGCTCTTGGGACACATCAGGGAACAAGGTAAAGATCCCTGCCCTTGCAGAGCTTGCACTCAACTGGGAGAAGGCAGGTAATAGACAATTAACAATAAACAAAAGAAACAATTTAATTAAATCATACATTAGAAGGTAACATGCTATAACAAAAAACGAAAAGTAGAACAGGCAAGGGGATGCGAAGTTCACCCACGTTAGTCATCCTGGTGAACGTGTCGCCAGCACCCAGTCACCAGCGTGAATCACTTGTACGTATATTTACCCACCAAATAAGAAGGATGAATTCTCACAATGCCCTTATTTTGTGATCATTTTTTAGGGTAAACTCAACTCTGCTTACCATGGCCAGTTGGATTTTTTTCCCAGTTCTTGAATTTAACAATTTTTACAGAAAGTAATATCACATTCAGACAAATAAAAGTTATTACTAGAAATGAATGAAAAGCTTATTGCAAATATTATTGAATGTTTTAATGATCCCAGCAAGGAGAGGAAGAAGATAGAAACAGACAGGCAATCCGTTTGACTTTTAAGGAAATATCTATTTATAAATGGTCTTGAATGTCTTTTACTTCCTCCCCATACTTTAAGAGTGAATATTGTCAAGGCAATTACTTCGTTTCTCTGCACAGTTGTCTAACTTCCTGGAAGGAGCTGACAGATGCAGAGTGAGATAGGCCAGAGAGAAACGACTTGGCAGAGGTACTTCCTCCCTCATGAGTTTTCACTGAGGCTGTCACGAGACTCTGCGTTTCAGTGTTGCTCCCCTGAGTTACAAGTAGTCCAGAAAAAAAAGTCAGTCTGGGAACTGACAGTAAAGAGGAAGGAAAAAATTCCACACTTTGGTGACCAATTTCTAACTTGCCATAGTCCATGCCTGTACTTGACTCATGCATGAGCCCTGGATACTAGTTGCACTACGCATCCTGTAATGGGAGAAATGGTTATGCCTAATAGCAGATCGAAGGTCTTTCAAAAGTCTTACAGTTAAAAAGATAGAGGTTCTATTTCTAGTTTGATAGTGGGATGATACCATGAAGTGAATCACTTAACTTTCTCAGTGTGACAACTACAAAATGGTGATTTGGCAAGAAATGACCTCAGTTTATGTTACCACTAAAGATCAATGCCATCAGTAGAAATGGAAAAAATATGTTACTCTTTGTAACGGTCAGACTTTTACTGAGCACCTATTAACTGTAAGGCTCTGGGTAGCAAAAAGTATCCCCCAGGGTGAATTAGTCAATGCTAGTTAGTGTTACCAAATGAATGAATGAGAAACTCAGTCCCTATCTTTATGTATAATGCAAAACATACAATTTTCAACAGATCATAATGTGTTTTGAGTGCATAACATATATTTCTATGTTCTTCATTGCCTAGTAGAATGACTTGCATTTAATAAAAGGCCTAGAAAGGCTTGTTTGTTGATTTACTTCTACATTACCAAAAAAATTTATACAGCATTTTAGAAGTATAAATACCAGAGAAGTGAAAGGGAGACTGAGGAGGAATACTCTCTTTCGTCTGAGAGGTCCTGGTAAATCCTATACTTTTTGTTACATAAAATTCTACAAGCATGGAGTCACTGGCCTTGACAAAAAAATGTTTTGCCACAAGTTTTGGCAAACTTGCCACAGTTTTGACATGTGATTACAGTTTCATGACTCTACAGTGCAGGGACAGAATAGATGGACATCCTGTCCTGGATGCATCCGTATGTTGTTGTTATTGTTACTGTTTTAATTGTTCTTGTTACAATGCAGGTTATTGGTTGAATTCCCAGCAACAGGCGGTGTGGTTCCATCTTGGCAATTTCAGCCTGTAAAGCTGATCCGATATGTCACAACTTTTGATTTCTTCCTGGCAGCCTGTGAGATTATCTTTTGTTTCTTTATCCTTTACTATGTGGTGGAAGAGATATTGGAAATTCGCATTCACAAGCTACACTATTTCAGGAGTTTCTGGAATTGTCTGGATGTTGTGATCGTTGTGGTAGGTTCGAGAACAACACCCAATTTCCTACTCTGTTATAAAACCATGTTAATTAGAGTCTTAGTCTCCACAGCATGGTGGACCTTGATATTCCAGAAGGGGATTCTTGAACTTCTCCTCTGTTACATCAACCTCAATATCACTAATTATTTTCTCATTTTTCATGAGTAACCCTTCTGAATATGGAAGTAAAGAGACTATTTGCAATAAACTCTCAGGCATGCTGATAGCAACAATAAGTAATTATATTCGCCTGTGCCATGCCGTATGAGATGTGGGGGAGAGAATGATGTTCTGTTTTGTTGATTCTGTTTTTTGCTAACGGTATTTTTCTTCAATTGCTAGTAAAAATTAACATACATTTTTCTGCACATGTGTAAAGTTATGGCAAGAAGAAACACCCTGAAATATTTTGGGTGCCAGAGAAGATCTCCTGGTATTTTAAAATTTTCTGCAAATAGCCCACAGAGTACTAAATATCTGACCAGCAAGGTTTGCCATATGAATTGAAAGGAATCATAAGAGTTAGGACAGAGTCAAGACCATGACACCTGTAGGTCCCCGGCCTGCCCTTGACCCTATCACACTCCTAGTACTTTGTTCAGAATGCTTTCCCTTCAACATCATCTTAACCACTTCCTTCCAGAAACCTCAGGGCAGAAATGTACTTTTGCAAGCTCTGCTCCCTTCAGTAATAACACTTAATCGTTGCTGAGCCCCGTTGCACAGTTACACACACGATGGCGTGCTTAACTGTCACGTGCTTAAAAGTTGAACAGCAGAGATGCCCCTCTGGAATCTCAGTAAGTGACACATTACCTCTTCCCATTCTCTCTTCTCATATTCTGCTTCCTGGTCATTAATCTGCCCCCAGCAACCAGAAATTTGTTTGTGAAGCATTTACATCAAGTCATTATCAAAACATCAGTAGAATTAGTTGGTGAAATACAGAAAATCTGTTATTGAATGTCACTGATATGTTAACATATTGTGTTACTAAATATAAATAAGTTGTTCGTGTGTGACTAAAAGGTGAGACACTAAAAGCAGTGTGTAGACATGGTGCACGGCAACACTGACAGGAGCAAGGATAAGAGTAACTGCTGACACTGTGGGAGCTGTCTGCGCTAAGCTCGGCTTGTACTGCTTTTCGTGTCAACACATTCATTTAACCCTCACACTACCGTCTTAACCACTCTGCCCCTGCCTCATAAACCACTTCCCTCTGTACTTCAGAAAGAGCTGTCACTTAAAATACAAGTCCTGTGGAACATGGTGCCGAACTGATCGGACCCTGGTGCACTGAGAGGTGCCTCCCTTCTTTCATGATGGTCTTAGAACGTCACACAGGCACTACATGGGAACTCTCGCTCCCCAAATTCTCAATGGATTAATAAAGAATGAACAGAGTTTTCAAAAATTGCAGTATTCATGCAGGCCGAAAAGATGATGATACTAGAAATAATTTTTCAAAGTCTTTCTGTACTGTGTGATGGCTGACTGCAGTCCCTATACATTAAAATGTATTCTAGAAAATAATTCCGTTTGGAACTCTAAAGATGTAAAAGCTACTGATTGGGTTTATATGAATATATTTATATTTAGATCATTGAGGATAATGGTAAAAGGGTACATGTAATTTTGTGCTAATTAATAAGTCTTCTTAACTAAATTACTTCAATACCAACAAAGGTCTAGGCAATGGCATTCAGCTTTTTTGATCATACACCTATCAGTGAAGACTTTGATGACACACCCTAATGTATTTGTTTGTAAAGTGCATTTGTGTGAGTGTGTGTGCTGGTATAACAGATATATTAGTAAAAAACAGTAACAACACAGAATTGAAAGATTGGGATAAAAATAAGTAGAAATAGAATTCTAACACTGTCTTTTCACCTGCTTAGAAGTTTTGATATTTTCTTCCCACACTCCAGTGAATTGCTTCATCCCCACTTTGGAGACCACTGGAAAAAATAGCTTATGATATCTTGCAAACTGAGGATAGTTTCTTGGACTCAGCAGCCACAACATGTTGCGAATATCCCTTTGAAAACTGGCGTCACTATGCTGCTGTTCCTATTTCTTAACTCTTAGCACTGCCAAGACAGCAGTTCAGACTGCGCTTTTAAAAAGAACAAGGAAGGGCTGCTGTTGGAATCTCACTTCTTCAAAACCTTTCCTGACCCGGTGGACTTGAGGGCAAGCTTTCCGCTCATCCCCAGAACATGGCCCACATTCCATCAGACCTCCAACCCCATGAAAGAGGCCAAGGCGTTTTTGTTTTATCTGGCCCAAGTTTGCTTGTCCACCTGACCTGAAAAAGTCCAGCTGAAACTTGAAATGATATCTTAAATATAAATATGATATCTTTGAATCACTTTGAAATTGTTTCCTCTAGTTTCGTTTTTTCTCTAACACTCTGAGGTCTACATGCTTACCTCAGTTGATCATTTGTCCTAAGCAATGTCTTTCAAAACTAGCAGAATAACTGAAAAAAAAGGAGGACTATTAAGAAGTCTAAATTCAAATAATTTTGTTGAGTGGTAGTTTCATGTGGCGAAAATGATTTATTCATGAAATATTTTCTGATCACCAACTGTACACCTGGCACTGTTCTAGGCATTTGGAATATAGGAATGAACAAAACCAGGTAAACAAGGATGTCACTTATATTTTATAAAGGATGAGAATCCCCCAAAAACTCTGGAGAGACATACCAACCGAAATGTTCACAAAATCTATTCTCTCACTCTGTGTTTGGAAGAAAAAGTCTCAAGGAAACTTAGTGTATTGACATGATACCAGTATTGTATAAATGACCATATATTCCATATTTTTATAAATATTTTCCTGTGCAGAGTGAAAACAACTGGAACAGAGTACAATGTACTTAGCGAGTCCTGGGTACAGGGTTTTGGTTGGATTCAGTGAGTCAGCCCTTCTCAGCTGCTGCTTCCTCCTTTTTAGCTAAGTTTGTGGAGTCTTTTAGTGTATTCCAGAGAGCGCAAAGAATATATTCACCTAACACAGAAACACAAGATTGGCTCTGGAAATCCTTAGAGAAGAAAAGGAAGGTGGTGAGGTTGCCTCTTCCAGCTGTTCTTGGCAGCCAGTGAGATCTTTGATGTGATAGTCCCCTGGGACCATGATCAAATGGCCTCTCAAGAAAGGTCAGTGAGGTGGCTGTTGACCATCATTCGTGAGAATACAGGAAGAATGGGCAGCGAAGGTTACAGCACCTGTCACAGCCCACCTGCCATGGATTTAGACCCCATGACACGACAAGGGGGTTGTGGTTACCCCTAGCACTTCCCACTTACTCATGTTAAGCCGCTGGTTATGATGCAAGTACAGGGCCCAGTGTCCCTCAGATACGGCTTTGTAGCCCAGATGTGAAAAGTTGTCTGGTCGTGAATTAAGGAACAGAAACAAGCACACAAGGGAAAACCCTTGACCCATGTGTTCCCACGGCAAGCTTCATGAGCTCTCTCTGTGCATCATTCCCTCTGTCCTCTGGGACCAAGCTCATTCACGAGCTTGCACGAGCACTCCTTTTCCTATCTCTTGCTGCACCCTTCACCGTGTGTTGTGTGATGCCAGTTCCTAAGCAGGTTTTGTATTATTTATAACTGTGTTAATTTGAACCAGAGTATATGTTTCTTGAGGACAGAGTTTGTGCATTTTACTTTGGTTTGTTCCTCTAGGCCCCTATCACAGTGCTGTGTACACAAATATCCACTATGTATTTGTTGAGCAAAAAAAAAGACCATAAAAACAGAAAGCAGAGGCAGAGAAAGCAGAAGGGTGTAAAGTGATTTAAATGAGGGTGACAGAAAAAACAGAAGTCATTCATGTTTCAGTTTGACTTTAAGGCACGGCAGTATCTCTCTCTCTCTCTCTCCTGGGTGTGTGTTTGTACATACACTCATTGGATCTCTATTCCTAACTGAGGAAGTGCAAGTTGTGTATTGTTTTACTTGTCTTATGGCAGTGATCAACACTTTCCATTTGTGTAAGTGACTTCTAGAATGCCATTGGGTGAGCAGAACATTGGGCCCTAGAATTAATACAATGGTAAAGAAAAATAAACTACTCATTTTAGCATTTTAGGGTTATATATTTCTAAAGCACTATAATAATACATTAATCTTTTGTTTTCCAGCTATCAGTGGTAGCCATAGGAATTAACATACACAGAACATCAAACGTGGAGGTGCTATTACAGTTTCTGGAAGATCAAAATACTTTCCCCAACTTTGAGCATCTGGCATACTGGCAAATACAGTTTAACAATATAGCTGCTGTCATAGTGTTTTTTGTCTGGATTAAGGTAATTAATACATTTAATGTCCTGGACTTTTCATAATATTTTCCCTTCTTTTTATTAACATGAATCATGCAAAATGTTGGAGAAATTTACTTTTGGGCCCAAATTCAAGTAGCCAGCTGAAAGCTGCTGCATATTTTAAAGTAAAGTTAAACTAGTGGGACTCACTTGATCATTCCTCTCACTGTGAGTGGCGCTCCCTGCTACCTGCACTTTTGCGAGACCCGTCCCTGTAGGTTTTATTTAACAGATGCAGTAAGAGGCCTGTTCAGTATGTCAGCTGGACTCGGAGTCCCAGGCTACTCGCAGGGACAGGTCACCCAGATATGGGGCGATCAGGTGAAGTAAAAGGAACTAAGAGAAATGGGGGGAGAGGGGAAACTGATTGGAAATGCTCTCCAGAAAGGTTGCCTCTTTCCCAGATAGAGGCCAGGGGGAAGTTTTACCTAGAATTGAGGACAGGTTAGGACAGGCACCTGTTCCAGGTAGTTCCTTGATCACTCATTGCCTTCTTTTCTCAAGACATGATGTCATTTCCATGTATGTCAAAGGTTTGGGCATTTCGCCATATACAATAAGCCTTAATTCTGGAGTGCAGGAAATTTCAGTAATTCTGAGGCAGCAGCCAGCCTGTCACCAGTCAGGTTCTATGACTGGCCACCCAGGCAGCCACTAGCCACAAGTGCCTACCTAAATTGAAATTCAAGTGCACAGGGTCAATGTGTGGCTAGTAGTTTTGTGTTAGTGGAAGTATAGAACATTTCCATCATCACAGAAAGTTCTGTTGAGCAGCACTGTTTTAAATGGCGCTTAGCAAGTTACTCGTTTTCCTGAACTAGAATTCGTACCTGGAATGCCTGAGATTTCAAACCGCATGACCTCTTCCTGTGTCTGTCATGCTGTGTATTCAGCCATGAGCTTGTTTCGGAGAAACCATCACTAATGTACCACGCCTTCATCGTAAGATAGTAATGATAGTCAGTATCTCAAAAATACTAGTAGGGAATCGTATTAAATAACGTGATTACAACACCCTGAAAAAATTTTTGGTGTGGCCAGAAACAGTTTATAAGAGATCTTCAAGTAAACTTCTACAGGTTTCCTTTCAATTTTGTGCCTCAAGCTGGATTATTAGATGTTTTATGTGTAAATATCTTGCCCCCCAAACTTGAAGACCCATTACAGTCTTGCAGACAGGGTCGTGACTCGCCTCCTTGGTATCTCCCCAGTGTCTTTCTCTCAAGGCTTGGCTGCAGCTTTGTGCTGGCTGTCATGCCCTCCAGGCTGTGAGCTGCTCAGCCTCGGCAGCCCTCCTCAGGGCCTGGCTTACAGAAATGCTCAGTGTGGCTTTGCGGTCAGACACAGCTGGCGTCAAACCCTGACTTCAAGCCCCAGGTGACTCCTGAGAATACCAGTATTCTGGTCACTGTTAAGATTTGATGCAGTCTACTTAAGCCCTCCCCCTCCGTAGCTGGTACATAGTGGTTGCACAATAAATGGCAGTTAACAATTGCAGTGTTTCCGGGAGGGTTTTTTCTTTTACTAGTTTTCATTTGTGGA
Organism: Carollia perspicillata; assembly: GCA_004027735.1. Classification (NCBI taxonomy): domain Eukaryota; kingdom Metazoa; phylum Chordata; class Mammalia; order Chiroptera; family Phyllostomidae; genus Carollia; species Carollia perspicillata. The sequence goes on from PVKM010005722.1 coordinate 14,821, forward strand.
GATTTTTCTCTTTTATTTTAATCTTTCTTAAGGGAAAAATATTAACAGTCATTTAAATTATAATTTAACCTATATTTACTGTATTTTAATCATCATGTAAATGTAAAAATCACGAGGGCAGGAGCTTCGTCCAGTTCACTGCTGTATTCCCGGCTCCAAGAATCGCGCCTGGCACAGGAAAGGAGCTCAATAAATACTTTTAGAATAAGATAGTAGAAATTGTTAGATTTGAAAAAAAGCAAGTCATTTTTCTTTTAGCATAGTATTTGCAAGGTTTATCCATGTTGTGGCCTGAATCAAAATTTCATTCCTTTGCAAGGCTGAGTAATGACACTACACCTTGTTGACCCATTCACCTGTTGGTATCTTCCCTCTCTTTACAGCTCTTCAAATTCATTAACTTCAACAGGACCATGAGTCAGCTCTCCACAACCATGTCTCGGTGTGCCAAAGACCTCTTTGGCTTCGCCATTATGTTTTTCATTATTTTCTTAGCCTATGCTCAGTTGGCATACCTTGTCTTTGGCACGCAGGTTGATGACTTCAGTACTTTCCAAGAATGTATGTAAGTATATATAAAATTAAGAAAAAAAATTTCATCAGAGATGTCACTGCCTTCTCAATAAAGGATAAAGGATAAATCTTCACAGTTGCTCTTTGACCACAACGTATTTAAAAGTAGTTGTTTATGTATTTTTACTTCATATTTTTATATTAACATGGCATTATAAAAAGTAAAATTGAATGATGCACATTTTCAAAGCACTGATCTCAAAAATAGCCAAGCAAAATCCCAAACTTATTTTTATTTATTTATTTATTTATATTTTTATTGCATTTATTGGGATGACATTATTAATAAAATCATATAGGTTTCAGGGGCACAGTTCTATAACACATCATCCGTGTATCGTGTGTTCGCCACCCCAAGTCAAATCTCCTGCCATCACCATTTATTCTCCCTTTGCCCTAAAAGTAGTTGTTTAAAATAAGAGTTCATTCTTTTTCCCAGAAGCATTGAACCACCAATGCATAGGTGACCATACATTCTAAAATGCTGATGCTTAAAACAACAGTCATAAAGCAACCAGTCACAGAAGGTCAGCCATAGTAAACTAACAGTGTTCCAGAGATCAAGGTCTTCTTGGCACCAAATGCAAATGGTAGCTTTTAAGAGACCCTTTGCCTATATTTTTATTCCTCTTCAATATTGTTGCCATGTGTTTTAAACTTCAAGTTGTTTTGGTAAGAAAAAAATAGTACTTTTAATATTCTAAGAGAAACTCAAAGCAGTACAGGAATTTTCAGTCTCTCCCAAGTTCTCATATGTAATAAAAAATGGAAAAGTAACCAGTATCAGATTTCCGTTCCGTTTAGAAAGGAGTTAGTTAGGAAAAGAGATGATCTTGATCATGGAAGTTAATAGGGCTTTGTACATGGGGATCCCTAATTAATGTTGCTGTTTGATAAAAGTCAGAAACAAAAATGATTTTGCTAATTAAGACCCAGCATTGGTAACACACGGCAACTCCAGACCCCACTTTGAATGCTTGTCAGAACTCTGGATCTTTGAGACCTACGATTTTGGCTCTCCTTCAAAAATCTTTTTATTTTTATTTTTAAAAATTTTTAAAAAAGAGATTTTAAATTCAGACCCAGGGTCACTGTTGTGAAGGTTTAGTGCTACTACATTTGACCTAGATTATAGCCTATTGCTTTATAAGTTTTCCAGTGATAATAAGTATTGTATTTCTTTTTAGCCAAGTGGAAATAATATATTTAGCATGAAAGGACATTGTTTTTATTCCAGAAGGCCTCAATACTCACATAAATAGTAAAGAGTTTTCCCAAGGATTGAGATTTTCTATTATTTACCAGCTATCTACACTGAAAACAACGTATGAACGTGTGAAATCATTTTTAAGAAGCATTGCATCAGTGCTGGATATTCTCTGTTTCTGTGTTGTGGTGCTGTGTTTTGTTTTGTTTTGTTTTTATAGCTTCACTCAATTCCGTATCATTTTGGGTGATATCAACTTCGCAGAGATTGAGGAAGCTAATCGAGTTTTGGGACCAATTTATTTCACTACATTTGTGTTCTTTATGTTCTTCATTCTTTTGGTATGTACACTTTTATTTAGAGTGAGGGGATTTACATTTCGTAAATCACCATCTTTTCTTTCCTCTACAGTCTATTCCGTACCATTTTTTATTTAAAGGATCTAGGAAGTAGAAAAACGTAGATCTTAGAAATTATTTTATTTTACTTATCTTTGATTTAAAGTCTTCATCTTTCATTATCCATTGATCAATCAATAGACAATGTCTGTTCAGTACAAAAATAGATCATGTAAGACTATACTTTCAGGGATCATTTCTGTAGTCCAAAAATAGATCATGTGCAGATTTATCAAGTTGCCTAAAATAGTGCTCTGCCTAACGAGTAGAGCATAGTCACACACTTTGTAAACACAGTCATCAGCACTTTCACAATCACTTGCCAGCATGACTTTGCATTTCTCTTTCTCTTTTCTGTTTGAAAAGGAGGAACGGACAGAGCAAGCTAGATCCAGGATGGCAAGAGTAGTATTTGAGTGAATTGTTGCTTGTCAAGATAAAGATATTCTGTTTTCGCTTACTCATATTTAACATATGTACAGACTGCCTACAAAGGATATTTGTATTTTAAATTTAAAACTCAATCTGAATAATGTATGGATATTGCTTTAAAAATTATTTTCAGAAGTATTTTTTATTCCTTTTATTTGGCACAAATTAACATTTTTAATTTTTGGCCTTAAGTTAATCAAGATTTTTAAAGGTATTTTGTTCTTCATCTTAACATTTATGCATTTGTTTGTCCACTAAGAAAGTATTAAATTAAGTTAGTTTAACCTAGGCAGTGGTTCTTTTTTCATCTAAACACAAACACTTAAGAATTCCCACATCAACCATAACCTTAAGAAAACAATGAAGCTCCCTTCTAAATGGATTTGTAAAGATTCTTGTATAAGATTCAGTATTTCAGTGTAATATCTCCGGAGCGGTCCGGGTATTCAGTGGTTAAGAACATGGCATTCACTGAGTTAAAATTAAATGTGTTTGGATACAACTGAAGAGTCAGGAATGTCATGCTAGTTCATTTGTATCTTCCCGTACACATGTATCATGATTACTTTTAAAGTGGAGCCTCCTAAGTTTCTTCTCATAGTATACATTAAAGAAAAAAATAGAGGAAAAGTAAGCCCGTGTTACTGTCTAATGTTGGTAAACTTTGAATTCTGGAGCATGTGAATCCCTCAGTCTCTACTAAGAAAACAAAAACCAGGAATTGAGAGTTCTGCAGGGACCCAGAGTTGACCTGAGGCCACCTTAGTTTTCTCTGTATGTCAGTCAGCCAAGGAAGGGACACAACTGGCAATTGGCAGTGCTTGTGCATGGACCGGTTGAATGCTGCCCTCCAGTAGATGGCACTGTCTAAATTATTTGGTCATGTTACCTGATCACTCACTCGAACATGAGAAGAAGCTCTTAGTTTTTGTCTTTATACTAAAATAATTTTTTGTGCTACTGCACAAAAAGGAATTGCTCTCCCTGCAGCCTCCCAGAGAGAAAAGGGATGCTACTGTCAATACAAACTTTTTTTTAAGGAAATGACTAGCCAAGCACAGTGTTGGCCACATTCCTTAGATGACTGCGAGGCATTATTTTATTGTCCCTACTTAACAAGAAGCCACATTGGTGTGAGGTGGCTGAGCTGAGGCAGGAAGCAAAAGCCCCGTCATCAGTGGAGAAAGACCTCTGATTGCAGAGGTCCATCTGATGATGGAGTGAACCTTGTGAGCCAGGATGGAAAGAAGGAGGGTGAACTTCCTCTCCCTTCACCTTCAAGAGCCTTTCTCACTCACTTTCCAATCTTTTAAATCTCCTCAGAGGACACACTGTAATCCATTTCAACTAATATGTTTGCAGGCATTAGGTAACAGCCATTTTGAGACAAAAATAAAACATTAGATGCCTGGATTGTAAAGCAGACATGGGAGGTGTTACCGTGACTACAGTTGACCGCCCTTGGAATTGAGCATTAAGCCAGAAACTTCTGTGTATTCTGCGTTCTATTCTCATTTCTGCAGCAGAATCTTAAACAGTATTCCTCCTTAGTATGGCAAGTTGGTAGCCTATTAAAATCCTTTAGAATAATATAGCGCTCATTTGTTAATTCATCAGTCATTCGATAAATATTTACTGAGCCACCGTATTTGAGTCAATGTGCTAGATACTGGCGATGCAGGGGTAAGGAAAGTAGAGGCCCACCCTGCCCTCATGACGTTTCCAGAAACTTGTAGGGGAAATAGATGTAATCAGATACACAAATCTGTAGTTACAAATCATAGTTAAGTGCTAAAAAGGAAAAACAAAGGAAGAGCATGTTAAAGAAGGACCTAATCAGTTGGGTGCAGTGCTTCCAGAAAATGTGTTGCAAACAAGTGTTGAAAATATGAACCATTATACTAGGGAAGGGAAAAGTCAGGAAAATGGACTAACCGTTACTGAGTAATAATGATAAATTATGTAGCACCGTACCTTAGGCCCTGTCTGTAAGCACTTTTCATAGATTATCTCACCACTTCTTACCACAGATATGTAGGAAAGGTACTGTTATTTCTCCCATATTATAAATACAAAGACAAATAAATATATTTTTAAATGAAGATTTGAAATTCAAACAATGTAGTCTTGGCAGTAGACTAAAACCCTACTTGGCTTGACTCCAAGTCTGTGTTTTTTCCACTAAGCTTTTCATGACTACCCTCTTACCATGTCTACCAAATTCCTCTTTGCAGAGGCCTTTTTAATTCTTCTATAAATCTCAAACAAAATTATAGAACAATATTTGGAATAAACATCGAATTTCATTTGTGTTGACTGTGGAAATTTGAAAACCTATTTAGAACTCCAAATAATTCATGTCAAATAAAAAATGTAAACAACATATATAAGCAAAAATAATAATCCCTCCATTCATAGTTAAATACATTAATGTTTTGTTGTATTTTATACTTGTTTCTTTTTACAGAACATATCAATATGTGGTTTTGTAATTAAGAAAATATCTCACATTTTCTTTTGGCAGGACTTAGTAGAAAAAAATAATTTTCCCAAACCATATGGTAGTAATTCATGACTTTTTAAGATACCAAATTGTTTTTTTAAAATGGCGAACAAAAAGGCATGTGTCAAAGATTAGATTGACGCTTACAATGTATTTAGGTTGCTACTTTAACCTCAACTTTCCTTTGATTTACAAACAGAATATGTTTTTGGCCATCATCAATGATACTTACTCTGAAGTTAAATCTGATCTGGCTCAGCAGAGAGCCGAGATGGAACTCTCAGATCTTATCAGAAAGGTATGACAAGCTCTAATTCTCAGAACTGTTTTATTTTCTACATAGAATAAGCATGTTTCAGTCTGACTTCCTAATCAACATTAATCATTTGTCATTGTTTAAAATAAATAGTAGATTGCTGTATTACAGGAATAATTTAAGTGTTCTTGGAGCTAGAGATGGATCCACTGCTAGCTTGGATTTAAATTCTGGGGACCCTTTAATACCCTGGAATTAAATTCTCAGTGAACTCCTGAGACTCTTAGAAGAGCGAAACTGCTGGTTCCATCCCCTTTGTTTTGATACTTTCTCTAGTTGGCTCTCACTTCCACACTCCAAGTTTAGAATAAACTGGAAGATTATAAAGACATTCTCACTTTATCTATCTCAGTTATAGTTTTTTAAAAAACTTTAAGAATAAAATACTTTGTAGTTCACCCTGTATCCTTGACCTTCCAGGGAAGCTATAACATGGTCAAAGGAAAAGGTCTTCGGAGAAAGGCCACAGCCTATGGGCATGAGAACTTCCCCTACCCACCTTCTCGGGAAGTGCTTACTTGTTAAACAGAAGAGCGGGACTGGAAAGTTAGGTAGCTTTGTCCTTCTCAATATGACTTTGTTTGGTTTAAAGCAGCGACAAACAACTACATCTAAAGTTTGTAGCTTGTTACCTAACTTCATTGATTTCTAAGATACAGTGGCTCTTTTTCTGTTGATTCAAGCTGTGGGGCTATGTTGTCTGTGAATCATGTTGTAACAGAGAACTTTTCCCTCTTAAAACAGAGTCTGTTGGATGGAACCTAATGTGCATTATCCTGAATTTTGCATTACAGTTTATTGAATTTTGGCAAATCTCCAGGGTGTATACAAGCAGTCCTTATTTTGCAGTTTGGTCCTTATATGCGTAAATATCCATTATTTCAGTTAAATAGCACCAGCTTCTCAACACAGTTCAAATTTCAGTTATCACAGTGTACTGACTGAGCAATAGCGTAAAGTACAAACCTCATTTTCAAAACCGGAAAAGGAGGCATTGGTGCCGCCTGTCACTACCAGAACCAATAAGCAGAGACAGGGATGAATCTCTATGGGCGCTTTATTCAGATGGCCAGCGATCTGAGAAGACGGCGGGTTATGTACCTTAAGAAACCAACGTACATTCCATTTTAAACTGACCCTTTTTATAAGGAGAAGAAAAGTGTAGGTAAGGAGTTTGGAATTCAGGGGGAAAATTAATCAGATAAAAGGCGGCAGCATTCTTTCCTCTGCGATTCCTTCTCTCTCCCTGGAACACAGTGGCTCAGATGCCATCTTGATTGCTCACAGGCCTCCTGGGGCACACAGGTGGAACTGCTTGTGGTGTCCTGGAGTCAGGGTGGGTGATACCTTCAGTGTCTGAATAATAAGGTTTTTACTATGCTTATCAGCTATTACCTGAAACTAAAGCCTTTCTACTCTTGAGTTCCCCGTCATTTTCAGTTATCACAGTATATTAACTGTGAGTAACAGCATAAAGTGCAAATCTCACTACAAATCAGTACATAAATTATGGATGTGCATCAGAATCAGTGGCCGATAATGTCACTTCTTGCAAAGTCTCAGCTCGGTTACTGAGGACCTGCTATTCACTTCACACATGAAGCACGTAGTTGTGTTGTTTCCTTATCTCCCAGTAATAAATCATGTGACATTTTACCAAAAGAAAGAAAGAAAAGAATAATTACTGGAAGAGAGAATGGGCCAGCAAAGATGAAAGTATAGCAGAGAAATGAAAAATGATACCACTATATGTGAAAATCAAAATAAATGTATTGGATTTATAGAGAGAATAAGTAGCTGTTTGGGGGAATGTCACTGCTGCCATTGGGAGATGTAGGTATGCAGTCAAAAGAACTTAGTGACAGCAAATTTATCAACGTAAGTGAGATAAGTGACTGTGACCGAAAGGATGAAGATGCTTCAGAGGAAGTGACATTAGCAAAACCAAAACAAAACAAACAAAACTTCACATTAAAGGAACTCTTGGCAATACTCGGCAACGTGAAAAGTGCAAAGGATAAAATGTTGGGAATTGACTCATACTGAGAAAGGATTGTGATAACTCACCAAGATTGGAAAAGATGCTCACATGCTTGCTCTATATGGTAAGTTTTACAAGAAGAAGGCAAACAATGTTCAAAATACTCCTGATGAGTTTAAACCCCCAAAGGAAAAAGAATTGCACTACTTATTCTCCCAAGGAAAGAATGGACCTAGTAATTTCTGAATTTGCCTCATTAACCACATTCTTGAGTTCAGAACAGAAGATCACACATTTCAGGTTTTACACTAAATCATGGGCTTGGTCCCAGTGCAAGTTTAAGCAGGGACTGTGTTGGGACCGCATCATATGTTACTGTCTTAGCCTCAAGGCTCACATATCATTAGACAAACTGGGATCCTTTCACTATTGAAAATTAATAGTGTGTGCTAATATCAGCAATAATAATAATAGCTAATACTTTTGTATTTTTATAATAAACACTAAGGGGGAGGAACCAGATTTCCTCTACCCTCATGGTTCTTCTAGCTGCTCTAATAATCAAATAGACATGAGACAGATTAGCAAGAGAAAATAACCAAATTTAATACATACATGTATATGGGAACCCCACATACATGAGAGTCAGAGACCCCACATGCACAAGAGGTGTGGAGATGGAAAGGGAACATGGATATACAAGACAACCTGAGCTATGAATGAGGTAAGGTGCCTCAGAGACCTCGAAGGGTCACTGCAGGATGATAAGAACTGATGCTTAGTAAATATGAGTGTGCTTTGCCCTGCAGATTGGTCAAAAACCATTATCACTGATAATTGCTTATAAAGGCAAGGCCCCTCATTTAAGTTCTTCTAGGTAGTTAAGGGAGGGGCAGAGATTGCTCTTGTACCTGGGGTTAAAGTTTCCTTTGCTCAGAATAATCTGCACATCACAGAGGCACATCTTGGAGTGACTCATTCTGAACCTCCACAATTCCCTGCTCTGAAATTTCCCTGGAACTTGCACATGCCAGAAGTTGGGCAAGTACATTGTTCTTAACTTTTCTTAAACCTGTCTCAGTTTTAAGAAAAGTTAAGTAGTCGCGTCTTGAGACAGACCCCAGCTTGTGGGGGCTGGCACATTGTGGATGAACTCAGCCAAAAAAGAAAACTAGAAAAATTCAGGATGCAGTCCTTTGTAGAGGTAGAAAATTTTTAAAACTTAAAAGTCAACTAACAGCACTAGAAGCTAATATTCTCAAAGGTATATTATAGTTTCTACTGCAGTGTAATTTTTTCTCTCTAAAATTATCCCCATTTTTCCTAAAGATAGCCAAATTAAAACTAACTTATTTGCAAAATTAGTTTCATTAAACTTGACCTGATTATTTGTGTTAGCCCACTAAGAATAGTAGTTGCTAGCCCTGACCAGTGTGGCTTAGTTGATTGGTCATCATTCTGCAAAGCGAAAGGTCATAGGTTCTGTTTTCAGTCAGGGCACATGCTTGGGTTGCAGGTTCTGTGCACATATACCAGTGAAGGCACATATGAAAAGCAACTGATCAATGTTTCTCTCCCTCTCGTTCTCTCTCTCTTCCCCTCTCTCTAAAAATAAATAAAATCTTTAAACAAAAAGGAGGGATAGAATTAGACACCTACACCCTTAAATCTGCTTTGCTGGAATTTTTCATGAGGAATCTTCAGATTGATCTTAAAAAGGCCTCTCAAAGGCAGAAAGCCACGGCAAGGACTTGCCATCAAACATTGCCTGTAATGCCTCTAGGTTTGGGTGAGTTCCTCGCTTCTCAAGGTCTCCAAAGTGTCCTGAGATTTCTACACCTGCTGAGAAGTGACATCTACTCATAGGGCAAGGCTGCTGGGAACAAGTTAAGCAAGCCACCAGGCCAATATTTCCAAGTATTTTTATTGGCTTCCATAAGTCAATCTTAATTCTTTAGAGCTGTCTTGTCATATTCTTGTCTCAAATATGACATTCCAGTCAAAGACTTGTTAATAAAGCCAGTTTCCAGTTGCATTCTGTTATAAGGAGAAGATATTTTTATTGAACTTATGCAAATAACCATATTTCCATGAAAATAAAAATACTTAAGACTTTCCAAATTCTGGAGGGATCTAGAGGTAGAAAGGAAAAGATAAGTGTTTCGATACTGCTTACAAGGTACAGTTTACCAAATTGCTATGTCATAGGTAGTTTAAAAGAAACAAGTTTCCTTTTATCTGGAAAACAAAAGATCAAAATATATTAGTAATTTCAAACAAAAAAAGTCATAGAAATTGTGAAAAGCTCTCTTTATCAGCCACAGAAGCAGTTTGTCCTTTCGAAAATACCCCAGTCTCCCTTTTTCTTTCTTCGGCTTAGAAATTGTGGCTGATAAAGATCTCTGGGCTTTGAACTCCTTCTAAAGCTGCATTTTTGCTTCACAAACATTTGTAAGATAAGAGCAATTGCTCTCAAAATTTGGGCTGTAACTTAAGTGACATCATAAGTTGACCTACCTGGTTACATAATCCTTAACTTGCTTCTTTCCCTCTGGGTATATAGTTTTATTTTACCTTAGGGAAAAGGCTCAAAATTTTTTTAAAAAATTATCAGGCTCTTACATTAGTTTCCCATTTGACCAAATTACTGATCAGTAAGTTACTAAATCCCAGCGGGTTTTAGCTGGGACCAACAGTAAATACTTCTGGCAGTGTTCAACAGTCCCATGGACTCAAGAGGACACAGAGGCTACTACCTTCTCGAGTCTGTCCCTCCCACGGCCAACAGGAAGAGCTGACAGCCCTCCTGCCCCTGCTCCCCAGTCAGACACAGCGTCTGCTTCCGTCAGGCAGTCGGGTAAAAGAGGTGCAGTCAGTGAAAGCTGACAAAACTGTTTTTAACATAAAGGCTGTTGTAAATTCTAGTTTTAATAATCTTGTCAATTCTTACATTTTCATATTCTTTTAATGTAAGTGTAGCCCAAGTCAAGGCTTCACCGATGATTTTTGGTGCCACAGTTCATGAATTCCTATATTAAGGAGTCTTGGAAATTTCTCTGTTCTGTCTCCTGACCACTCTTGAGTGAAAAGGCTTTGGGTCCCCAGCAAGGGGTCAAGCCACAGGACCAGATGCTAGCCCTGTTACCAATCTTTAACTCGATTTGACCAGCCTCACTGTTGCCGCAACGGATTGCTGGTCAGATTTCTCATTGTAATCATTTCCTTACAGTCTTTTAGATTTCTCCACACCAGGTAAATAGAGCAGTCTTGTTTGGGGTCCTTTATTTGGGGGACCAACAAGGGGTCATTCTGGTCCATTCATCCTTTGGTAGTGCTGTACTAAAACCTTTGCTTTAACCTCAGCAATATCAGTTTTATTCCAATTTCTTTTTTTTCTAATTGGTACATTCTTCATAATAGCCATTGTCAGTTTGAATTATAATATCCTCGAGGGCTGGCAGCACTGTAGTAGGACCCTGGCCGCAGTTTAACCCACATTTCTTTGTGGCCATATTTTGCCGCTTCCAACCTCACTGTTACTGAGACTAGCTCTTAGGACATAAAATTTTGGTTGTCTTGTAAAATTTTGCCCTATTTTCTTTCATTTTTCTTTTTAAATGCATGACAATTGTACTTCCAATGTCCTGATTTTTTAAAACACTATCTGAAAATATCTGAAGGCCAATAGGAAGGAGTCCGACTTCACTTGAATATTTGTTCTACTTTTTTATATAATAGAATTCCATTTTATTAAGGGAATCATAATGGCTAGCTATAGCAATATGAGAGCTCTCTAAGG
>PVKM010005722.1:26129-46895 GCA_004027735.1 Carollia perspicillata
CACCAGGTGCATGTGCATCATTCATCTGGCAGAGATAACAGATCATGTCTGCAAGGAACAGGACAGGCACAGAAAACTCTTGGAAGCTTGTCTCGGCCAAACAGAGAAGAAGGTGTCCCTTGGCAAGTGCACCCCCTGGATGTTAGGAGCCAGAGAGAAAATACCCTGACTGGTCATAAGGCCAAGTTCTCAGGACAAATAGCAAAACAAAATGAGAGAAACCAGAGAGAGAAAAGCAAAACCCTGAGTAGTCACCAGGTAACCAAGAGTTGCTGCTCCAAGAAACTAGTTTCACAAACACTCTCTTCTGCTAGTCTAAATTTAGAAGAGAGAAAGAGTTTCTCACCACTTTTGCTTCCACCAGGTCCTGTAGAAGGAGATCAGGGAGTGTGCTGACATGATAAGAACCCTTACTCTGCCGGGCTGTGCCAGACACCCTGGGATCTCCTTATCTGCAGCAGCCTCACGGGGAAGTGCATGGCTCCAGCCAGTGAGTGCATCCTGCTTACAGCACCAACTGTGGGGAAGGAACATACTTCCTCTACCCTCAGTTCTTCTGGCTGGCTTAATAAATACACGTGAGATAGGTTAGCAAGAGAAAATAACCAAATTTAATACATACATATGTATGGGAACCCCACATCCATGAGAGAGTCAAAGACCCCACATGCGTAAGAGGTATAGAGATAGAAAGGCAACATGGGTATGTAAGACATTTCTGAACTACGGATGAGATAAGGGCCCTTGGGGGCTTCAAAGGGTCATTGCAGTATGGTAAGAAGAGCAGGTAAGTTTGCCTTGCCCTACAGACAGGTCAAAAGCTATTATCTCTGATAATTGCTTATTATGGACAAGGCCCCTAATTCAAGTTCTTCTAGGCATTTAAGGGAGGGACAGAGGTTCTCCTCCACCTATAGCTAAAGTTGCCTTTAGCTCAAAACAATCTACATACCACAGAGCACATCTTTGGGTGCCTTGTTCTGAACCCCCACAATAAAATGCTAAATACATATGTATTATTTCATTTACTTCTGATGACAACTATGTGAATTGATTGCTGTTATCCACATCCTAGGGATGGTGTAATAACTGAGGCATGGAGAAGGTGAGCATGTTCAAGGTCACATACCAATTGGGCCAAGCCATAACACATGCCCTTAACCTAATCAAAAGACTTTACATATGACAAGAGGAACTTGTTTTATTTGAATAGGAAGAGGCAATTCTAGTGCATTCTTTCAGTAATATGAATTGTTCAAAGTGAGCAGTTGAGATGCCTCCAAACTTCGTTGACCTAATTCTTTTGGATCCCAGAGTACTGCTATGGAAATAAGCTGCAGTGTAAATCATACTTTTCTTCTAATATATGCAATGCAAGATATTCAGTTCTGAGATATTCAGGGTGGTTGGCTTCTTTCTTTGCCCTTTTGAAAGTAAAATTTTAGTTTTACTCAGAGCATCTCTGACTTTGAAATGATCAACCTTTATTTTGGTCCCCACTGGCCTGGCTGACCATATATTTAGGAACAATTTTGGGGAGTACCCACTTACCATATTGATTTGGGGGAATATACACCATCATAATTTATGGAGCTGTCACACCCCCCAAAGTCCCATTAAAAAAATTGCACCATATTGTTGGTAAAAAGAACCTTCCAGTGAGAAAGGGTGTCCCCTTTGGGAGGGGTGATTGAAATCTCAACTTTTGGGTCCACTGGGTGGAGGAGGTTGCATGATGTTATAATTTAGAAGGTCTTAGGGTAAGGTTTTTTTTAATGCCCACCTTATAAGGTTATTTATTTTGGGGGGGGGCCAGGGTGACTCAGAGAGATAGAAAAAAGAAAACAATGATATATTTTCCCACTAATTTATGCATTTATTGATGCTTCTTGTATGTGCCCTGACTGAGAATCAAATCTGCAACCTTGGTGTATTGAGATTATACTGTAACCAACTGAGGTAACCAGGGCGAGGATAAATTTTTACAAAGCAATAAAACACTTTAATTTTCAATGTTTCTACAATAATACTTTAAATTTATAGTAAATAAACATTCATTTTATTATTTTTTATTTCCCTATGATTTTATAACCAACACTAATGGAGCTCTTAATGTTTGATAAAAAGTTTTAAAGGTCATGGAACAGTCAGTTTTTCCTGTTGATAATTAACGTCACCTTGTACAGTTTGAACTTGCATAGTCATTTTTACAGTCCTGTACTACAGTGTAAAACAAGGTCTGCGTGTAGTTTCTTAATGAAAAATCCACATCCACATTGTACTGAAATATATATTAACATGTATAAGGCGATTACCATGAGATAATATAGAAAATAAACAATTTATAACTCAGGTTTCTCAGTATTTTTAAGAACTGTTGCACGTTCCTGCATATCCTGAGGCAGACAGCTATGAAACATGAAGTGATTTTCGTTTCTATAACCTAAACTTGCATTCACGTATAAGCAAAAGGCTCTTAGTTTTCCTTGATTTACTGAAAGACTCTGACTCTTTGCATATAACTCTTGTGGAAGATGCATCCATTCATTTATTAAACACATACTTCTTGATGGCACTGTTTGGGTTTACAGTAGTTGCTGCTGTAAGTTGAAGACAAAGCAAACACAATAGGAGAAAACACTAAACCAAGTCTTTTCTTCTCAACAGGGCTACCATAAAGCCTTGGTCAAACTAAAACTAAAAAAAAATACTGTGGATGACATTTCAGAGAGTTTGCGACAATGTGGAGGCAAGTTAAACTTTGACGAACTTCGACAAGATCTCAAAGGGTGAGAATTGCACTTTCTGAGGCTGTGGGAAATTCCTTATGTAAAGATAAATTCTTGGTGACATGGGTATTTCTGGCCCAAGTACTCACAGAAATACCTTTTTTCAGCTGTGGGTACCTCTCTGAAACAATACTGTAAGAGGAGGACTGTCCCCAATTCAGCAGTTTCTCCTTTCCTTCTGCATTTTGACGTCTCTGTGTTTGGGTTGGACCATGTTAGTGAACAAGCTCATCTGTAACCTCTCCATAATTTCAGGAAGGGCCACACTGATGCAGAGATCGAGGCAATATTCACAAAATATGACAGAGATGGAGACCATGAACTGACTGAACATGAACATCAGCAGATGAGAGATGACTTGGAAAAAGAGAGGGTGGGTTTAGTTCGGCACCCACAATGTTGCAGACACCATTCTAAATAGTGGGTTGTTGGGAGTCGCCCATCCTCATTCTCACCCTCTCTCCCTCCCTCCGTTCTCACTCTTGCTCTCTTTCATCAATATATGTATGAGTACCCTGCTTATTCCAACAAGGATATAAGTCACAATAATATATAAAAGTGCAATAAATTAGCATAAATCAAAATGAAGAATGAAGCAAAACAAAACAGAAGTGAAATATAAAACTAGACTATGAATGGAGGTAAAAATGGACATAATAGCCATGTGCCTATTAAGATTGGACTACAAATTTGGCCCTATGCTTTCTAGTAATGAACTTGAAAAAAGAAACTTGAATAGTTACATATTTTACAATGTCTTTGAGAGTGGAGGAAAAAAAGATTTCTTAGGAGATGTAAAATTAGTTACCCTTGAAATTAACATTTAAAATAAAATAGCTACCTTCCATTTGAGTATTTATTAAACTATTAAAAGTAAACTTACATGGGCTGTTATAATCAGGAAACAATAGGTAAGAACTTTAATATTAACTTTAAAAATAAATGGTTAAACAAATAAAAATTACATGGTAATTAAGGCACAATGAATAAAGATGCATGTTATATGGAAAAGTCATTTTCCTATGAGGAGATAGTATAGAACAGTGATTTCCAAATGCTGTTCCACAGAACAGTACCATCAGGTGAAAAACTTCACTAGTCATAGTGTAATGTGAACAAAAAGACAGTAAGACTTTTACAAGGCTGTATTTAGTCAAAATTCTTATTCTGAGATTATATCCTTCTTTGTAGCTATTAAGTATATTGGCTTGTATGAAATCACGTATAGTTCTTCATTTACTTGTTCTTTGCCTTGGGTTTTTAATGTTCTTTCTTGTCCAAACAATACATTAATAACTTCTTGCTGGTAATTAAAAACTGTTTTGAAAATTTGCCAATCCATGAAATTAAAAAGTGTGGGAATCACAGTCTGAGGCTAACCACAAAGAAATCTGAGGTAAACGGCACACACCCATTTCTCATTGGCCCGAGTCCTCGTTGGCGCTCCAGCGGGGCCTGGGTGTTCCTGCTCATGCTCAATGCCCCACTTTCTTCAGGAGGACCTGGACTTGGATCACAGCTCTTTACCGCGTCCCATGAGCAGCCGAAGTTTCCCACGAAGCCTGGATGACTCTGAGGAGGATGATGATGAAGACAGTGGTCATAGCTCCAGAAGGAGGGGAAGCATCTCCAGTGGGGTTTCTTATGAAGAGTTTCAAGTGTAAGTATAAAGGAATTGCTATACAACTTAGCTTGTACCTATCTCCTTTGTCCTGTTACCAATACTTTTTGACATCTCTATATGTAATAGGTCCAACAATACAATTATGTACTTCTTGCCTTTTTTTAGGTCTATAGTTGTGAATACATGAAACAGAGTTTATTCTTAATTATTTATTAATTATTGTATTTTTTGTATTCAAATTTTTATTTTTATTGTTGTTCAAGTACAGTGGTCTCCATTTTCCTCCCACCACTCCCCCACACCCCAGCCATCCCCACCTCCCACCCTTGATCCTACCCCTGCTTTGTCCATGTGTCCTACGTACATGTTCCTTGACAACCCTTCCCCAGGCCCCTCAATATCCCCTCCTCCCTCCCCTCTGGTTACTGTCAGTTTGTTCTTAATTTCAATGTCTCTGGTTATATTTTGCTTGCTTGTTTGTTTTGTTGATTAGAGTCCACTTATAGGTGAGATCATATGGTATTTGTTTTATACTGTTGCTTTTTAAATCCGTTAAAAGAAAAAAGGAGAAACACATATTAATAGTGTCTTCCATAGTTACATAATTACCTTTACCAGTGCTCTTTCTTTTTTTCATGTGAATTTTAATTGCAGTACTCAGGAATCACTTGCTTTCAGCTTGCAGAACTGCCTTTAGTATCACTTCTAAAGCATGGATTCTTTCAGTTTTCTTTGACCTCAGAATACTTTTATTTTACCTTTACTTCTTTCTGCTCTCTGTTGTTTCAGATGAGAAGGCAACTATTAATCTTACTCAGGTTCACTTGTATAGGGCAAGTTATTTTTCTTTTGTTGCTTTCAGTATTTTGTCTTTGTCTTTATCTTTCAGTATTTTTACTACAATGTGTCTGAGTGTGGATCCCTTTGCAACTGTCCCACCTGATGTTTGTTAAGCTTCTTGGATGTGTAGTGTTTTCATCAAATTTAGTAAGTTTTCAACCATCATGTCTTCAGATGTTTTACTGCTCCTTTCTTACTCTCCTTTCCTTCTGGGACTCCAATTATGTGTATCTTGGGGTGCTTAATGGTATCCCACATTTCTCTTAGGCTTTTATTTTCCTTCATTATTTTTTCTCACTGTTCTTCAGATTGCAGGGTTTCTATTGATCTATCTTCAAGTTCACAGATTCTTTCTTCTGCCAGCTCAGATCTACTACTGAGACCCTCTAGTGAATTATTTTTCATTTCAGGGGTTGTACTTTTCAACTCCAGAATTTCTGTTGGTTCTTTTTAATAATCTCCATCTCTTTATTGATATTCTCTATTTGATAAGACAGTGACATGGTACTGTTCTTTATTTCTTTGAGAATTATTTTCTTAACTTTTTGAATATATTTATAATAGCTACTATGAACTCTTTGTCTACTAAACCCATCAGGGCCCTCGCAAAGACAGTTTCTGTTGCCTGCTTTTTTTCCCTGTACAGGTCACAGTTTCATGTTTCTTTCTATCTCATAATTTTTTAATTAAAAACTAAATATATTAAATAACATTACAGCAATTCTAGATACTAATTTCTCTTCCTCCAGGATGTGCCTTTGCTGTTGTTAACACTTTTGTCCTTTAGTGAAGTCCATTTCCTCTGCACTGGGAAGCCTCTGAGGCTGCTTCTCAGCGGCACAGCCACGCCTGTTCACACTGGCATCCCGGGACGACAGCGGTTCGGCCAAGAGTCTCATTGTCTTCCCCCATCTCGCTGTTGAGCCTCTGCCTCTGTTGATACCAGTTTCATCTCTTGGGTTCTACTAATTTTTGGCTAATTTGTCTATTGATTTCAGTAATGCCTTGGGATATAAATTGCTCTACAGTCTGATCCAATTAATTTTAGGCCCCATTGTGGGGTAGTTTTTGAGGCCAGTCTTTAGCTGTCTTCTTAGCTGCTGTCTCCCTCTCTGATTCTCTCTGGGAAACTAGCTGGTAAATAGTTTCACTTGTTGATCTCATGGAGCAACCAGTCTCTCCTTGACTGCTTATCACCACCATCTGTATTGTTTTTAAGAGCACTCTTGGGCTTGAATTTTCATATACTTTCTTCCAAATAAACCCAATTCACTTGGGGAAAGCTTTGGAGCTCTCTGTCTTATGGTCCAACCCTGGGAAAACCTCTTTGCCGCTGCTCCAGGCAAGGGCCAGGGACAGTGGCCCATCCTCTCAAAGTGACACCCTGCTTACTGAATAAGGCACTGGGCTGGATGACAGCCTTTAGTGTTCTCAGCTTACCTCTTCTGGCATGGAAATTCCATCCTGTGGTTGGAAGTTGAATGTGGGAAAAGAGCCTCATACTTAGCCACCTCTTGCCTGGATTAGGGCCTCTGAAGCACGGATCTGGGATGAGAGCAATGGGATGAGAAATGCTGGCAGCCGGCCTCCTCCCTGGGAGCTACTGTAGCTCTCCACCGGGATCTCAGGGGAGGGAGAGCCCAGCGTCCTCTGACTCACCCACCCAGAGTGGTGCTTCTGTCACACTGAGCTGGGGCCAGGTGAGATGGAGCAGAGATGCCTCAAATGTCAGTCACAGACTCTCACTCTTCTTACCAAAATTCAGTGGATTGTCATAAATAAATACTTCTTTATTTGCTCTGTGCCCTTAAGAAATTTTTCAGAAATTAAAAAAAATTAAATAATACTCAACAGTTAAAGTTGTTTCACTAGGGGGCGGGCCTGCAGAGCCCTCATGCCATCATTTCAGAAGTTGTCTTCTCCTTATTTTTAATGATATATGTATTTATAGATTTTATGTATTCAAAATAATGGAATCATAAGTGAATATACTGTTTTCTATCTCCTTTACTTAGTTAACATTGTGAACATAACTCTATTTCATTAAATATTTATTCACAATATAATTTCTGATGTCTCCTTACTGATGTCTCCTCTTCTGTATTTAAATAATCTCCTATTATTTAATGTAATCATTTTGATGACCCACTATTAATAAGCCAAAAGTCACACATATGCTTAATTATTTTCTTTAGAAATCTTTCAAAAAAGGAATATCTGAATAAAAGGTAGGCGTACAATCTTGAGACTTTGGACGAAATGTCAACTTGTAGAAAATTTGTGCTGCTTAGCACTTTCATCAGCAGTGTATGATAGTTTATCTCTAAAGTTCACAACTACTTGCTTAACGTTTCAGATTATCGTGTTGTTTAAGAAACAAATCTTGCCCTGGCTGGTGTAGCTCAGTGGACTGAGCACAGCCCTGTGAAGCAAAGGGTCGCCGGTTCGGTTCCTAGTCAGGGCACATGCCTGGGTCGCAGGCCAGGTCCCTGGTGGCGGACACATGAGGGGCAACCACACATTGATGTTTCCCTCCCACTCTTTCTCCTTCCCTTCCCCTGTCTCTAAAAATAAATAAATAAATAAAATGTTTTTTTAAAAAAGAAACAAATCTTAACACTTCTATTTGAAAAGCCAACTGGGCTGAAAAAACACCAACACAAGGATATTTGCCCCTCCCAACTGTGGTTTTCTGCAGCCTAGTGAGACGAGTGGACCGAATGGAGCACTCCATTGGCAGCATCGTGTCCAAGATTGACGCTGTGATAGTGAAGCTGGAGATCATGGAGAGGGCCAAACTGAAGAGAAGGGAAGTGCTGGGAAGACTGCTGGATGGAGTGGCCGAGGTAAGTGGTCATCTGCCACAGAAACACTCTGATGTGTAAAACATTAGGGTAGTATGATTTGTAACCCTTTTAATCACAGAGGTTTCTCTGTCTCCATAACTGCAGATCAATGAATATCAAATGATAATCCAGAGGTGTTACTTTCTTAATATTCTGCACACTGATGACCCTGCCTTCACTTAAAATTAAGCAAAGAAATTACTGTAGTAACTGAGAATTGTTATTATGTTTTAAATCTCCAGACTTACCTAATTATAAACAGATTATTTGACCAGCACATTTCCTCAGACAATTTCTAAGTACGAGAATATGCATCAGTCTACCTCGTAACTTCCTGGTGCCTTTTTCCTTTGTTAGGATGAAAGACTGGGTCGTGACAGTGAAATCCACAGGGAACAGATGGAACGGCTAGTGCGTGAAGAGTTGGAACGCTGGGAATCGGATGATGCAGCTTCCCAAATAAGTCATGGTTTAGGCACCCCCGTGGGATTAAATGGTCAGCCTCGCCCCAGAAGCTCCCGCCCTTCTTCCTCTCAGTCTACGGAAGGAGTGGCAGGCACAGGTGGAAACGGTAGTGCTAGTATGCATGGGTAGGACGTGTTGGTAAATGTGTTCTAATAGATGAGAAGGTGGCTGTCCTGAATTGCTATTGCAAGGATACTACAGTAAGTCCTCATTGATCATAATCGATAGGTTCTTGGGACTCTGCCAAAATGAAGTATAATGAAGCCAGTTTTACCACAGGCTAATTGACATAAGCAAGAGTTATGCTCCTAAAGCATTAATATTAATAATAAAATGAAGTTTTTGCAGGATCTGTTGTATTTACGAGTATATGCCCTGACCACCATATAATGTTGGTCTTTGTGACCAATCATTAATTCTTCTGCACTTTAATTTATTTTAGATGAACTTTCCCCATGGCTTAAAGACAATTTTTTTTACTCATATAAGTAATTAGGTGTAAATATTGAGTACATAAAAAATCTCTGTAAAGGCTAAGCAGTGGTATGCTCACTTGGTACCATGACTGAGTCTTCTCAGTTGACAATGAAGTCGCCTTTTGAGCTAGAAGAGAACTGTTTAAAGGTTTCTGAGTTTTATTTTTAATCACAAAGTCAGTATTGTCATTTTTGCCCAGTGTGTAAAGGGAAAGTAGGGGCATTCCTTCCCACTCAGGCTTGGCTCACGGGCTTAATATACAGTGTTCTGTTGTTGTTGTTGTTGTTGTCAAAGAAAGGAGCCCATTATTTCAACTACCTTCCTGGGCTAAACTTTTCTGAAAGACAAGCTGGAAAAGAACTCCAAATCATAGAATGGGTATGTAGTCATTATGCTAGGATTTGTATGAATGGTTAAGGTAAATGCTGAATTGTGTGGGGTTTTTTTTGTTGTTGTTATTTTATCATATCTAACGTCTGTGGGAATTACTGTTTTACTTAATTTTTACACTATTTTTCTCTCATTTGAAATGAGTGGTGTTAAACCATCAAAGATCAGTTATGGGTTAAAATGTCATCTCTAACTTTAACACAGGAGAATTGGAATGAGCCTTATCACTAAGTTTGACTGTTTCTAATAATTAGCTTAGTAAAAAAATTTACTCTGTATACTCTTTTCCATGTGACTTACCCTATTTGCAACTGAATATAATGTTGTAACTAATCCAGGAAGGGCCATTTACTAAATTTTTTAGTATGTGCTGAAATTTTTAGCAAATGTGTTGTTTTAAACAAAAATTTAACGCAGTTTTGAAATTCATATAAAAATATTATAAAACTAAAATTTGAGTTTTATACTATTTTAGAAATACAAAACTCATACTCTTGACCTTGAATCTCAGACCTAGAATTATACTCTAGACAGAGCCAGATTTTATGAAAAGGAGTTTTGGTCCTGACAGTCCATCCATTATCAGAACGTATCAGCCTGCATTTGAGTTTGCAGCAATTTTGTTTTTTTGTTTTTTTCATTAGGTGAGCATCTCACCAAATTTACGGGGGAGAAATTGATTTCTCAATAAAACATAAAAATCTTATTTTTCAAACTGTTGAGTAGATGACCTAGTGAGAGAGCTCAGGGGACAAGCAGGAGAGAACCCAGGGCTGGTGAATAGCTCACTGGGAGAACAAGAGGAGAGAGGCCTGTTTTTTAATTCTGTATTTTAATTCCCATGTTGTTCATTTAATTCGTAGACTAAGTCAGTCAAATCTTCAATGAAAACATGAGCAAACAAACCTATCTATGCTGGCTGCTTTAGGACTGATAACCATTGGTTTTCTTTAACAGTTATTTCCCATGGCTTCATCTCCATCTTTACGTTATTTCAATATGTTACAGAATGTACTTTTTTAGTAGGTACTAAAGTCTGCATTCCAGGAATAGCGAATGTATGTATTGAATATTTATGTATGTGTACTATGTTGTTACATGCAAACAAACTTCAATTTGAAGTGCAGCTATTATGTGGTATCCATGTGCATTGACCATGTGCCATATATCACTTATGGTCACTAGAAAATCTTTTATGATACTTCCTGTTATGCTGTTTTTCATTTCACCTGTAAAATTATAAGTTACATTTTCTTCATTAGTCATGGAGAATTCCCTCCTCCATCCTCCCCTATCATTTCCCCCTCATGTTAATATTATTAAGAAGATGTTACATACGCAGGTCTCGCTTAACAGTCGAGAATTTCATTAATGTGTAATACTGAGCACTTTACTGCCTAATAAAAACTTGATACAAAAGGAGTTGTTGAGAATTGTCTGTTTAAAAGTAGAGGCAGTTGGGTAATTTACCTTTTATCACAAGGCTAATACTGTAGTAAAGACTTAGATTTTGAAAAAGTCTTTTTTTTGTGTCCCAAAGCAACATGATGGATGTATTACTTTTTCAATGTATATGTCTAGTAAACTATTCTGATGGTTGTGTGGTACATCCTAGTGTGCAGCCACCACGATTTACTTTTACATTCTTATACTTTTACATTCTTATAGTTAGCTGTTGGCTGTACTATTTCTACTTCAGAGTCTTTGTACATAATTCCCTTGTTGACATTTCATGATTCCTCTGTGGGCAAATCACAGGAGTCGAGAGCCAAGTCCCAGGCATACAAACATTTCATTTTACCCAGAACTCTCAGGCTGCCCTCCAGAATGGCGGCACCACTCTGCCGTTCCGCTGCGTGAGCGAGTGTACCACTTTTATCTGTTCCTTCACTAGTTTGGGTGCCATTCGGCTCCCTAATCGTTGTAATTGTAATGCTTTTAAAGTGAGGTCTCATTTTCTTTTGCATTTATATGACTCCTAATAAGTTGAAATATCCCCTCATAGATTCGAGATTTGGGTTTCCCTTTTTGTACATTTTCTATTAAACCCTTTAAAACCTTACACTTTGATCTAATGGGAAACAAGTATGTTTTTGTTCACTGCCTATTTTCCACTGGGTCAAGGTCTTTTTGTTGATTTGCAAAATTTCCTCCTGTGGTTTAAGTATCAGTTGTGGACTCCTCTCATCCCACTGATAACTTGGTCAGTGTTTCTTAGTTTTTTTATACAGCAAAATCAATCAGTCTGTTCATTTTGCTTTTCTGTGTTTGGGACTGTTCTACAGCCCTTTTTAGAATCACAAACTTTTATTCACTAAACTTTCACATTTAATACATCTTAGCAGTAACATTGCATAAGGTCCATTGGTATTTTTCTCCATATAGTGAATCAGTTTTATCAATACTAATAAGTCTTTTCCTTACTAGTTTCTGGTATCACTAATATATTTCAGGTTAGTAAATATGTGTCTTTTTTTAAAGTATATCTTATTGATTATGCTATTACGGTTGTTGCAGTTTTTTCTCTCCTTTATCCCCCTCCACCCAGTACCTCCATTCCCTCTAGCATTCCCTCCCCACTTAATTCATGTCTGTGGGTCATACATATGACCCATTCTCCATTTTCTATACTATTCTTATCCTCCCCCTGTCTATTTTCTACCTACCATTTATGCTACTTATTCCCTGTGCCTTTTCGCCCTCTCTCCCCCTTCTACTCCCCCACTGATAACCCTCCATGTAATCTCCACTTCTGTGATTCTGTTCCTGTTCTAGCTGTTTGCTTGGTTTGTTCTTGTTTTTATTTAGGTTCAGTTGTTGATAGTTGTGAGTTTGTTGTCATTTTACTGTTCATAGTTTTGATCTTTTTTCTTAGGTTAGTCCCTTTAACATTTCATATAATAAAGGCTTGGTGATGAAGAACTCCTTTAACTTGACCTTATCTGAGAAGCACTTGATCTGCCCTTCCATTCTAAATGAAAGCTTTGCTGGATAGAGCAGTCTTGGATGTAGGTCCTCGCCTTTCATGACTTGGAATACTTCTTTGCAGCCCCTTCTTGCCTGCAAGGTCTCTTTTGAGAAATCAGCTGATAGTCTTATGGGAATGCCTTTACAGATAACTCTCTCCTTTTCTCTCACAGTGTTTAAAAGTCTCTCCTTATTTTTAATCTTTGGTTATTTAATTATGAGGTGTCTCAGTGCGTTCTTCTTTGGGTCCATCTTTTTGGGACTCTCTAAGCTTCCTGGACTTGTATGTCTATTTCTTTTGCCAGACTGGGGAAGTTTTCTTTCATTACTTTTTTCAAATAAGTTTTCAATTTCTTGCTCTTCTTCTACTCATGACATCCCTATGATTCAGGTATTGGAAAGTTTAAAGTTGCCCCAGAGTTTCCTAAGTTACTCCTCATTTTTTTTTTTTTGAATTCTTGTTTCTTCATTCTGTTCCAGTCGAATGTTTATTTCTTCTTTTTGTTCCAAATCATTGTGTCCCAGTTTCCTTCCCTTCACTGCTGACTCCCTGTATATTTTTTCTTTATTTCACCTTACATAGCTTTCACTTTTTCCTTTATTTTGTGTCCCTACTCAGTCATTTCTGTGAGCTTCTTAATTACCAGTGTTTTGAACTCTGCATCTGATATGTTGGCTATCTCCTTGTCACTTAGTTCTTTTTCTGGAGTTTTGATCCGTTCTTTCATTTGGGCCATATTCCTTTGTCTCAGTGTACCTGTTATCTTGCACAGGGTGGAGACTTAGGTATTCACCAGGGCAGGGCAACCCATGTTGCTGCACTGTGGCTCTGTATGTGGGGGAGGAGTCAGAGAGGGAACAATGCCATTTGCTCAGCTCCCATCCTGCTTTCACTCACTTCCCCCACTTCCCACAAGTGAATTGCACCCTACCAGGTACTGCTGTGGTGCTGATTCCCAAGTGGGTGGACTTGTATCTGTTCTAGGACCCTGTGGACCCCTCAAACAGTCTCCTGTGAGACTGGTAGTTTCTCTGACCACCACAACCCCCACAGGTTTTTATAGCCAGAGGCCTTGAGGCTTTATTTCCCCAGAGCTGGAACTCTGGATTGTGCAGACTGTCTTGCTCCCCCGTTGTTCCTCCTAGTTTATCCTTATACAAATGTGGGACCGCCCAGTCTGCCAGCCACTGCCTCGCCAACCTGGTCCACCAGCTTCCACCTTGCTGTGCATCCTCTCCACTCCAGCTTCCTGTCTCCTGCTCCTCCTACTGGTCTGTATGAATATTTGCTCTTTAATTCTTTGGTTGTTGAACTTCCTTACAGTTTGATTTTCTGGCAGTTCTGGGGTTTTTTCCACAAATTCGTTGTTGTCCTTCTTTTGGTTATGTAAGGAAGAAAAGCATATCTACCTATACCTCTTTCTTGGCCGGAAGTCAGTATGTGTCTGTTTTTTAAACATGTTAGTTGTTACACTGACTTCTGAATGTTCCTGTGTAACAATTTTTATTATTAGATAATATAACAACTTTGTATGTTGTCACATGTGGTAAGTTTTTCATATGTGCTCTCCTCTTGGCCAACTCCCCTTTCTTTTTTTGCAAAATTGACTAAGCTCTTTTTGTAAGCCTTTATTTTTTCATATAAATGTGTTAGAATAAGTTTGATAAGTTCCTGCAGGTGACAGGTAGAGGAAAAAGTTCCACTGAAATTTACTTGGCATTCCATTGAGTTTATTGATTAATTTGGGGAAAACTGACATTTTATAATGTCAAAAATATTTCTTCATGTCTTTTAAATGTTTCTTAAAATTTCTTAAAGACCTTACATATTCTTTAATATGGTTTTATTGCTACTATGTACAGAATCTTGTCTTCCATTCTAATTTCTAGTTGGTTTTTGCTGATATAGAGAAAAATTACTAATTTTTTTATTCTCACCTGAGGACTTTTTTTTCATTATTTTTAGAAAGAGAGGAAAGGAGATAAAGACAGAGAGAGAAACACTGATGTGAGAGGGAAAATATCAATTGGTTGCCTCACATATGAGCCCTGATGGGAGACTGAACCCACAACATAGGTACGTACCCTGACCAGGAATCAAAGAAGCAACATTTTGGAGTATGGGATGACGCTCCAACCAGCTGAGCCACACTGACCAGGGCACTGATTTTTTTATAAATTAATTTTATATACCACACTTGTTGAACTCCTTTACTACCTCTAGATTCTGTATTGTTTCTTTGGGTTTTCTATGTAGAAGAGCAGCTCATTTTTAAATAAGGACATTATCATTTTGGAGAGTAACGGTAATAGTAGGCATGCTTGTCTTGTTTCTGGTTTTAATGGGAATATGTTTCATTTTGTGTTCCCTTAAAAGAAAAGCCAAGAACTCAAGGACTTGAGTTTAGGTAATTTACTTGGAAGGTGATACTAGGAAGCTGGAGTAGGAAACAGAGAGCCAGGAAAACAGGAAATGCCAGTATACAGGTATGTTACTAAAGTTGCCCCTGTAGGCAACCAGAGCTCAGTTCCACCTGTGACAATGCTACGAAATGCCTCCCATAATCCCCTGCCTGAAGAACATAAGGCTGGGGCATTTGTCCATTGGCCCCAATCCCTAGTGGTTGAGAGGTATCTCTGGGACGTTAACACCTGCCCTTTCAGGCTTCGCTTACCCCTGCGCTGAGCAGGTTCCTTCAGCAGACAAGTGAACGGATTTCTGTTGCTGGAGGTGGATGCTATCAACATCATCTGAACTCACATGGAAGTGTTAACCATGGCTGCAATTGAAGCCAGAGGTGCAGAGGAGATATGACACAGAGCACCGAAAGCATTCACTTCATCTACCCTTGCACCACTCAGATCCACTTATTCCACATTAAGTCCACTCTGGACTTTCTGGGGGAGGCCAACTGTAATCTCTAAAGAACAGAATAGAGGAGGGTTAGTGGAACTATCTTGTCTCATTGTCACTGCTTGTTACAAGGCCATAATTATGTAACATCTCTCCTCCACCAGCCTTCCTAGAGTCCCCTCCCTGTTGGCCAGTACTTCAGCTGAACTAAGTGGCTCGCCTGGTATAATAATGTACACGTTCTTTGCTGAGGGCTCAAAGTCCCTTGTCCTTTTTCAGGCTGTGGTTTGGATTTCCTGGTTACTGTAAACAATGGACATGGAAACCCCAAGTTACTTCTGTGAACTCTTGGCCCTTATATACTAGTGAAGTCTAGGCTCTCCTAACAGCAATGACAATGTGATAACTGATTTCTTTGGCTGCTGTTCCACCAGTATGAGAATATCAAAGTGACTAAGTAGCAGACAGTTTCACTTTAGTAGAACCTTTACTGTATTCCCAGGTGAAAGTGTACCCCTCCCCGCCCCACTCCTGAGAATTCAGAAGCTCTAACACAGCAGAGCCTAAAGCTGCAGAGACAGGAAACACAAATTCAACAAATGGATTAGTGGGAATAATTCTGAAGGGCCACTATCACTTCATACATGAACCCATGCATTCTAACTTTTGGAAACAGATACTCCTTCTTTATCTTTTGTCACAATAACCTTTGTTTTAAAATCTATTTTGTCTGGTTTAAGTATTACTACCCTAGTTTTTTGTTTGCTTGTTTCCATTTTCTTGAAATATCTTTTTCCATACCTTGACTTTCAGTCTGTGTGTATCTTTCTATCTGGAGTCTCTTATAGTCAGTGTATGTAAAGGTCTTGTTTTGTTATCCATTCAGACACCATTATGTCATTCAGTTGGAGTATTTAACCATTTGCATTTAAAGTAATTGTTGATACTGGTGTACTGGTGTAGCTCAGTTGGTTGGGTGTCATTCCACTAAGTGAAATGTCACCAGTTCAATTCCCCATCAGGGCACAAGCTTGGGTTGCAGGTTTGAAGACCTCTATCTCACATGTGATGTTTCTCGTTCACATCAATGTTTCTTTCCCTTCTCCACTCTCCAAAAATAAAGAAATAAAATCTTTAAAAAAATAAAGTAATTGTTGATAGATATGTATTTATTGCCCTTTCATTATTCATATTTTATCTTTTTTCCTCTTCTTTAAGAAGACCCTTTAACATTTTTAACAATACTGGTACAGTGATGATGAGGTCCTTTAGCTTTTTTTTGTATGGAAAGGACATATCTACCTTTATCTGCCCTTCAATTCTAAATGATAGCTTAGCTGGATAGAGTAATCTTGGTTATAGGTTCTCAATTTTCATCAATCTGGGCATTTCTCGCCAATCCTTCTGGCCCGCAGTGTTTCCATTGAGAAATCAGCTGACAGTCTTATGGGAACTCCTTTGTAGGTAGCTAACTGCTTTTCTCTTGCTGCCTTTAAAAATCTCTCTTCGTTTTAGCCTTTTGCATTTTAATTATAATGTGTCTTGGTGTGGGTATCTTTGGGTTCATCTTGTTTGAGACTCTTTATGCTTCCTGGACATGTATGTTTCCTTCACTATATTAAGGAAGTTTTCCATCATTATTTTTTCAAATAGGTCTTCAATTTCTTGCTCCCTCTCTTCTCCTTCTAGTACCCCCATGATGCAAATGTTGGCACACTTAAAGCTGTCCCAGAGGCTCATTATTTGGATTATTTTTTTCTTTTTGTGATTCTGACTGGGTGTTTTCTGCTTCAATATCTTACAAATTGCTTATTTGATCCTCTGTTTCATCTACTCTACTAATGATTCCCCATAATTTATTCTTCATTTCAGTTAATGTATTCTTCATCTCTGACTGGTCCTCTTTTGTGTTCTCTATCCTCATTTTTGTTTCCCATCTCTTTGTTGAAGTTCTCACTAAGTTCCTCTACTTCTCCTAAGTTCATTGAGTATCCATATAACAAGTGTTTTGAACTCTAAATCTGGTAGATTGCTTATCTCCATTTTGTTTAGTTATTTTTTCTGGAGTTTTGTTCTGTTCTTTCATTTGGGATATATTTCTTTGTTTCCTCATTTTGGCTGTCTCTCTGTGCTTGTTTCTTCCATGTATTTGATAGAGCTATTATATCTCCCAGGACTGATAGAGTGGAGGATTATGTAGTAGGTGTCCTATAGGATCCAGTGGCACAGCTTTCAAAGTCACCTGATCTGGGTACTTCGGGTGCAACTCTCCATGTGGGCTGTGTCCACCTTCCTATTGTACTTGAGCCTTGATTGATATTGGCACATCAATGGGAGGAATTTACCCCCAGGCTGATCAACTTCAAGGACTGCAACCACCCTGGAGAATCTGCTGTGCAGTGGCCCACCCTACAGAGTAGAATTTACTTATGCAGGGCTCATGAACTTCTCAAGTCCACCTCTTGAGTATGTTACTTGTGTAGGTGATTGGGTGGTACTTCAGCCTGCTCTAAAGCTGTCTTCTGGGTGTACTGGCTTTGGGGCCTCCTGGGAAGTATAGGCCAAGATCAGTCATCACCTCTACCCTGCCTAGGACCATGCAGCATGAGCTACAAATCAATCTTCAGATGGCTTAGAGGTGCCCAGGAGACACAAAGCTGCAAATCAAGGCTGGGGTCACTTAGCAAGTGGAAGGGGACACACTGAGGCCAGATGCTCCTTGCTTGACAGATTTTAGGAAAGTTTGAAGCATGTGCCAAGACAGGCTGGTAATTTAAAAAAAAGTCCCTAGAAAGGGCTTGCTTGGGTACCCCACAAATTAGTTGGGACAGGGCCCCAGGGAATCACCAAGGCTGGGCAAACAGTGTTAGCCAGGTAAATGGAGTCTCAGATATGGCACCTGCCTGTTGACTCTGTGGGGGAAGGGCTCAGAAAAAGAACAATGGATTCGATTCTGCCAGCACTTCTTTCTGGAAGAAAGCTGCCCCTCTAGCTCTCCTCTTGATGCCAGACAATCCCGTTCCTCCCCATGTGTCCCTGGTGCATTTTAAGCTGCTGTCCCAGCACTGGAGCTCAGAGGCAGTGAGTCCAAGTCCATTTAGGCCCTTTAAAAGAAACAGCCTGGGACTTCAAAAGCCCTTGTCTCACTCGGCCACAATCTCCACTGATTTTTATACCTAGAAGTTATAGGAACATCTGCATTTAGCACTGGTACCCTGGGCTGTGGGTCTGGTATGGGGCTGGGAACGCTGGTTCCTCAAGGAGACACCCACAGTCAAGAAATCCTTCCCATTTTTTATTTGCCACATGTAGGGATGGGACCAGCCTTTCATGTCTCTGACCCTCCTGCCAGTTTCCATGTGCTTCTTCTTTATATGCTTAGTTGTAGGACTTCTGATCAGCTAGATTTAAGGTGGTTCTGAGTATTAGTTGTTCTGTAGTTTAGTTGTAATTTTGAGGTAATTGTGGAAGGTTCTGAGTACAGCATTTACCTATGTGGCCATCTTGACTGGAAGTCCCCAAGCCTTTGATTATTGAGATGGGGCCTCAGGTTTTGCTGTTTTGCAAACAAAGGAGGCCAAACTGAGAGGCCACATCCTCACTTGGAGACATGGAGTTTGGCCGTGCTTTGCCACCTGCTTTAGAGCACCAAATATGCTGTTCTATGGGGTTGCCACGTGAAAGAATGATTGTACAGGAGTACTGCTACTTCACAAATACACGTAGATGGTATTGCGGGTCTAAATTCAAATCTAAAGACCATGAAGGGTGTCTCCAAAGATGGGAAACCAGATGAGCACATCCACTTGCTCTTCAGCCTCCAGAGTTGTCCTTCCCTTTCTTACTGGCTCATTCAGCAGCCAAGAAGCCGCAGTGGCCCAACTTCCTGCACCCTTCTTTCGACGTCCCCCAAGAGCAGCAGAAAAAGTACAGGTAGCGGCAAACGCTCATTTATTCCCGAGGTGTTTTTTAATCATTATAAACCAAAGTAATTCATTTATCCTCTCCATTAGAGATTAGTTCTTCTGACATCCAAGAGAAACAAAATTCAAAAGAAAATAAACATACCATGAAGTAAATTTCTATAAACTAATATTTTTCTGTCTGTATCATAGAACTTATGCTTTTACTTATACTTTTTGAAATGTTCCTTAACCTAAAAATGGTTAAGATAGAAAATTTTGCGTCGGTGTTTCTTAGCATAATAATTAAAAACAGAATTATGTGAAAAGATAATTGCAATATAAAGGAAGAATAAATAGGATATATTTAAGTTTTCACTAATATTTAAAGTAGAGTACTATTAATATTTTTGGCGGTTTTGTTTCTTAAGGATATTTTGTGTATGAGGTATAGACATATATATCCTCTCTCTTTTTTCTCTCTGTGTAATATATTTCTTCCTGTGTTAGGAACAGTACATAGAGAGAACCAGGGGTAAACCTGGGTTATGTAAAAAGAAAGAACTATCAAGAACTGAAAAAATAATTAGCCCTGATATTGACAATCAGGTAAAAAGAGAGTGTGATAATGTTACAACATGATGCTTAAATTAAAAATCATAAAAAATGAAAAAAAATGCTCCTTAAAGTCCAAAGATAAAAATATAATGCCATGTCCCTAGTCGTGTTGCTCAGGTGGTTGTAGTATTGTGTCAGTATGCCATGGTTGGCAGGTTTGATCTCTGATCAGGGGGCATACAAGAAGCAACCAGTGAATGAATAAATAAATGGAACAACAAATCAGTCTCCCCTTCCTCCCTCTCTCAAATCAATAAATAAAAATATTTGTTTTTTATATATATAAGGGTACATGGAATTTTATATATATATATGGGTGGGAAATATATATGTATTTATATGTATAAAATATATATGTTGCTGTGACACTTGACTGATGGGGGCACATGCTGATGCTAAATGATTCTGCAAAATGACCAGTCACTGGAGTCTTCACTCTGGTGTCTTCACTCTGGTGAACCTCAGCTCACTTAATTCCTATAATTTTTAAAAGTATTTACTTTTAAAAACAGTTATTAAATACAGTGTATTCTCCTGAACTGGATCCTAGAACAATGAAAGAGTACTAGTAGAAAAGTGGTGAAATCTGAGTAAAGTCCATGATTTAATTAACAGTAATGCACCAGGGTTAATTTCTTAGTTTTGACATGTACCGTGGTATATAAAATGCTAACATTAGGAGAAACTTGGCAAAGCATATATAGGAACTTCCCACACTGCCTGTGTAACTTTTCTGTAGATCTCAATATATTCCCAAATTAGAGTTTATTACGAGGAGGAGGCGGAACTTCACTAGGGATAAACCTATGCACACAGGACACAAAACTGAGCTGCAGTGATGGCCTGACATACAACAGCGGGGAGTATGTGAGATCCAACATCCCACAGAGAAGTGGGGAAGTAGTGACGGGGAGAGAGGCGCGAGGGGCTTCCCTGCGCTGTAATGTCTACTTGGTGACCGGGACTGGTGGGTGCACACGGTGTTACTTTTAGG
>PVKM010005723.1:0-46833 GCA_004027735.1 Carollia perspicillata
AGCCAGGAAGCGAAGAATAAATACTATATGATCTCACTTAAAAGTGGAACCTAATCAACAAAACAAAGAAGCAAGCCAAATATAACCAGAGACACTGAAATTCAGATTAATGTGACAGTAACCAGAGGGGAGGTGGGAGGGCATAATAGAGGGAAAGGGGAGATGGGTTTTCAGGAACAACTCTGAAGGAAACATGGACAAACCAAGGCAGGGATGTAATCAGGGGAGGGAGGTGGGATGACTAGGGTCAGGGGGTAGTGCTGAGGGGTTAATGTGGACAACTGTAATTGAACAACAATAAAGCAGTTTAAAAAACTGTACCACCTTTACACAATGGAATTCTATGCAGCAAAAAGAAAGAAGGAGCTCCTACCCTTTGCCAACAGCATGGATAGAATTGGAGAGCATTATGCTAAGTGAAATACGGTAGGTGGTGAAAGACAAATTGAATATGATCTCACCTATAAGTGGCACCCAATCAACAAAACAAACAAGCAAGCAAAATATTACCAGAAACATTGAAATAAGGAACAAACTGACAGTGACCAGATAGTGGGGGAAGGGGCTAATGGGAGAAAGAATGGAAAGTGTCATCAAGGGGCATGTATAATGGTCCCAAGGACAAATACAACAGGGGGGAGGATTGAGTGCAGGATATGGGGGGCATGTAGGGCAGGGGAGATAATGGAGGAAAATTGGGGACAATATAATTGAAAAACAATAAAAAAAACTAACACAACAAAAATAAAACATATGATAAAAATTAAGGATGAATTATATCTAAATGTGAAACTAAGGTGATATATCACGAGTAATGCTTTGCTGATGTGGTTCCCATTGGAAACCTTACTGTGCTATTTGACTGAGTATAGAGTTATTAATGAAGAACTTGTAGTTTAGGTATTCATTGAAATCAGCCATGTTAAGTTTATATGGATATGTGAGCATCTGTGTTCACCAACCTCCTCAGCCTCTACTGCAGGTTGGAGCTGGCAGAGACATTGACTAACCAACAAGTAAGAGTGTAAACTCTATTTACACAAGGAATTGGGAGCTATTATACTCATTTTCATTTTCTTAAAAGATTTTAAATAAGGTTCCTATTCAATGGAATACATTTTAAATATGGTTTGATGGTTCAGATACATTTATCTCTGTAGGTCTTATATAATAAACACATAATTCTGGAACTTATAGAGGAAATGTGTTTTCCTTTGTACATTTGACTTTATTAAGAGATTGTGAAATGAAAATTGACTGTGTATCACATCATGTTTCCCATTGATATCTTATTGTAGCCATAGTCCTAGAGAAAACTTTTTTCAATCTAAGTATGATCAGTAAGACTAAAGATGCATCTATTTAAATTATGCCAGTGTCAACAAATTATAAAATATTTGTGATATTCTTATCACTGTTGAATTTTGAGCATATCTTAAAATGAATAGTTACCTCTACCCACTGTTTCATTGAGTTGTTATGACATCTGAGTTTTGGTGCCTCATGTTTTGACAGCATAGCAGTGTGAATACATGGAAAACTAAGAAAACCAAAGGAAATACCACTCTGCAATTTCTATTATTTTTTATTGTTGTTCAAGTACAGTTGTCTCCATTTACCCCTATCACTCCTCCCCCACCCTGTCCATCTCCAGGCA
The DNA here is from genome assembly GCA_004027735.1 of Carollia perspicillata. NCBI lineage: Eukaryota > Metazoa > Chordata > Mammalia > Chiroptera > Phyllostomidae > Carollia > Carollia perspicillata. The sequence goes on from PVKM010005723.1 coordinate 1,658, forward strand.
ATTTCTATTTTTGAAAAGTAAAATAGAGCTAAGGAAAAAACATATGATTTAACTACCCCAAAAATCTACAATATAATTCTTACTTTTATAATGTCATTCTAACTCTATCTACTTCAGTTCATTCTCAGCCAATTTAGGAATCAATGTTCACTGTTTCAACACTGTTAAGACTATTGTTTTACTTCTCTCTTTAGTTCTTAAAAAGCAGAGCATTTTAAATTCCCTTAGTTACACTCCTTCATATTTGAGTTTTTGAACCTTTTTACTTTTTTCATCGAAGCCCAAGTCATCTTTCCTGAAATAGAGCTTTTTATTGTTAGCTTCTTCTTTGGATCTTTCCCATACTTTACATTCTAGACTTTTTGACTAGTAGCTTTGGGTCTTCTATAATTGGTCTCCGTAATAATTTTATTTAAATGATTGCTTAGTAATCTGATTTTTTAAAAGGTCAGAATACTTTGTTATACTGGCAACAGACTGTTATCATTTCACTAAACAATGAAAAACACATATGAAATTCGTTTCTGTTATAAATGTTGCTCCTCAAAAAGTAAACTAGTATTTGTATAACATTAAACATATTTTTTCAATTCATAGATAGGTGATTTTAATTTTAGAAGGCACACTTAAGGAAGTAATTAATTAATTTCTAATAAAGATGACTGTTTCTCCCTATTCACTTACCTCCAGGTATAACAAGCCTTTAATCAGAGAAAACCAAAGAATTATTTGTTTTTGTTAAAGCTTTTGGAAGATAACCATTCCCCATGTAATAGACAAGTTATGGATAAATGAGAAAAAACAAAAAATATTTTAACCAGACAAGCATTTATAGCGTAGCATTAATGAAATAAACCAAACAAAAAAATCTTACAATGGTGGTAGTTCTTATTTTAAACCAGAACAAAAAATACTACAAAAACTTTGGTTCAAATTGCTACAAGAAACTTAGAATATTGGCTTATGGGATCAATTCGACTTTCAGCTTCTTCTTCCTACCTACTAATAATTAGGAAATTAAAATCTCCCCTACTTTTTAAATTCCTAAACAACTTCCCACTATAAAATACAACTTGAGCAATGATTGGACTCTTACATATACATATTAATTTCTGCTGCATTAGAGAAACAGTCTTAATAGACAAGCAGTCTTAATAGACAAGCAGTCTTAATAGACAAGAGGCAATGTAGGAACTCCATCTTTTTAAATTTTCTTGTCTCAGTCTACCTGATTTTCTGTTTGTTCTGCTAGAATATTAAAAGGATTTCTAAGTTTAAAAAAAATTCTATGGATTCCAAAGGAATACAGTTACCATTTCATCTCTGCACAAGTTGTGGCTTTGATTTTAGACTAGAATATCTGTTAAGTTAAAATGAGCTTCAATGGTGCTTAGACATGACTCTCTTAAAAGATTATAAGCAAACAGATTGCTTGAAAGGTCTTTACTTGAACACTTAAAGTACTGTGGAAGGATTGTTGATCGATGCTGTGTCACAGCTAATGCTTCTTTAGTAATTCAAGATTTAGAAAACCCTTATACTGAATATTGACAACCTAGGAATAAAATTAGCTCGAGGAAAAGAATCATGGCCTGCTGCAGTCCGATTATTTAAAACTTTTTAATGAAGGTTATGGGGTGATATGATCTATAAGTACTGTACAAGGAAGGTATAATTTTAGTTTTATAAAGCTAGCTTCATACTTCAGTCTAACTCAGATGAAGATTGTGTTAAATCTAAATGATTTTTCCCTGGGTTTATTATTTTTTGTATGTTTCCCATGGAATTAGCAAAATTCTTCAGAAGGACTTTTGAATTCATTAGGTCATGAAATTTTTGAATTGGTGATAGATTTCAGAGAGGTGATAGTTCTATTTATTCACTTAAATTTAAGCAGTGAAAGACTGTCTATTCTAATTGCTGTATACAAAATATTATATTTTCTCATGCTTTACAAATCCTAGCAATCTGGATTATGTTCACTCTTTTCCCTGTTTTGCTCTGAGTATTCTGATTTTTTAAAATGTCTTTTACTTTCCTTCACAACATAAAGAAGGGGAATAAAACACTTAAATTACTAGTAGCATAAGTGAAATAAGTCAGACAGAGAAAGGCAAATACCATATGATCTTACTTATATGTGAAGTCTAAACAAGCTGAACTCATAGAAACAGGGAGTGAATGGTGGTTTCCAGGAGCTGAAGGGTGGGGGAGGTTGGAGATATTGATTAGAGGGTATAACCTTTCAGTTATAAGATTCATAAGTCCTGGAGATCTAATGTACAGCATGGTGACTATAGTTAACAATACTGTGTTATTACTTGAAAGTTGCTAATAGAGTAGATCTTCAATGTTTGCGGAACAAAAAATGTAGCAATTACATGAGGTGATGGTGGTATTAACTAACTCTATTGTTGTCATCGTTTCACAATAAATAAGAGTATCAAATCATTGAGTCATATAACTTAAGCATTCACAGTGTTATGTGTCAATTATATCTCCATTAAGCTGATGGGGGATGGAGGTAGGGAGCTATTACTAGCTCAGTGGTTTTCACTGAGGTTAAGTTTGCCCTCTTTACTTCAGGACATTTGGCTACATGTGGAGATATTTTCATTATATCTGGGATAGGACAGGGCTCTTGGTATCTAGTGTAGAGGCCAGAGATGCCGTTAAATGTCCTATAAGGCACAAAGCATGCACCAACAACAAAGAATTATCTGGCCACAAATGTCAACAGTGTGGAAAGTGAGAAACCCTGGTATAATGGGATATAAGAAACTTGGAATCTAATCTCAACTCTACCACATAACCGCCAAGTTATTTAATGCTTCTCTGGGCCTCAGCCTTCTCATTGCAAAACAATAGATTGAATTACATGATCTTTAAAGAGTTTTCCAGCATTAAGAGTTTATAAATCTATGAAACCTTTTTATGGTCTCTTTCCTATGAGATAGAAGGTTTCCTTGATGACTCCATTTTTTTCTTTGTGTAGCCTTCCAGATGATGTTTTTATTTACTTTGTTTTTCAATTAATTTTTATTTTAATTAATATATAAAGCATTTTAAAACCTATTCCATGTAAAGTTATATTATTTTTATATCTGATTTAAAAATTGTTTAAAAATCTACCTCAGCCTCCATATGTAATTAAACAAAAAACACACATACACTTTAAGCGTATTGCAGGAGATCCTGCTTGTATTCAGGCTGTGTATTCAGTTTTCCCATACAACTCTGTAAGAAGCTAGCCAGAAGGATAATTGGATTATCATGCCACATGATCTTCACACATTCATTTTAAGCATACATAGATTAGTGAGCAACACACATTATGTGGCATTTCTCTAGAGAAACTGGTATGTCATTCCTGCAGAAATATCACTTGAAAAGTCACATGTGTGGATCTTTTCTCAGGCAGTTTAAACAATGAAGTGATCCCTACTGTGCACTAAAAAGTAATTACCTTAAGAACACTTGTCCTGGTCTCTCTCTGTTCTTCCTCCCCCTCCCACTCCCCTTCGCCCTCTGCCTCTACTTTTCCCTATCCCTCCCTCTAGACCATATGTCAAGTATTGTTCTATGCTCTGAAATAATAGCTAGGTTTTATACTGTGCCTAACAGCCACATTACATCCATTTTACAGAATAAGAAGCAGAAAGATAAGTGACTTGCTCCAAATTACATAGCTAGGGAGTAAGTAGTATGTTCAGTGTGAAAACTTCTTCCAAAAGTCATTTTATTTGTTATTCAGTTGGTTCCATGTTGTTTTGCAAAGCAAAAGTCACTGGTTTGATTCCTGGTTAGGCCACTACCTGGGTTGCAGGTTCAGTTTCTGGTTCAGGTGCGTGTGTCTGGCAACCTGTTCATGTTTTTTACATCGATGTTTCTTTTTTTGTCTTTCTCCCTCCCATCTCCTCTCTTTAAAAATAAATAAATAAAATATTTTTAAAAAGTCATTTTATCATATTTTAAGAAAAGCTTCTAGCAACCTCTTGAATAGGGGTCAGCAAACTTTTTCTGCAGTGACCTAGATAGTGAACATTTTAGGCTTTGTGGACCATGTGATCTCTGTCACAACTGCTCAACTTTGTTGTTGTACCACAAAATCAGCCACAGATAGAAAATAGACAAATGGGTATGGCTGTGTCCCAATACAACACTCAAAAAATTTAGCAGGCTGGATTTGGCATGCAGGCTCTAGTTTGCCCATCCCTACTCTTGAACATTTTCTAAGGTCCCATGACCTTGCTTGGTATCTCCATCGGCCTCCCTTTTCACCCTTTGGGAACATAACTAAGTGAAAAAATTGTATTAGATACAGGTAGTAAGAATAGATTTATAACACTGGGATTCTCAGACTGATTTGCTCTCCTCTAGCCCCAACTTTGGTCCCTTCATGAAAGTTTGACACAGGCTTTCCGGAGGAGTATTTATGTCGTATGCAGAACATTTGGCTCATATTGGCCTATGACTACGTGCTCACTGCCCTGGTAACTATTATCCAGGTGAGTGAGTGCCCCACCCTCCCTACACAGAGCTTTCTGTTAGCCATGGCATAAAAATTACAGATAGCAGCCCTGGCTGGTGTGGCTTAGTGGATTGAATGCCAGCCTGTGAACCAAAGGTTGCTGGTTAGATCCCCAGTCTAGGGTACATGCCTGGGTTATGGGTTGGGTCCCTATTAAGGGGTGCACAAGAGGCAACCGCACATTGATGTTTCTCTCCCTCTCTCTCTCCCTCCTTTCCCCTCTCTCTAAAAATAAAATAAATAAAATCTTTTATTTTAAATTAGGATAAATGTGTTTGAACAGGGCTGGCTGAAAGATTAAAAACATAATTATCCAACTATCACTTTGTAATTGGACATGGATTCTCTCTGGATAAAATACATCTTGGCAGACTTTTGGTGAAAGAAAGCTTGTTACAAAGCATAGAACACTTGGACCAGATGTCAAAGTCCTAGATGCCTTCACTACCAAGTTAACCACAGTGATTATGGCTTTAGGCAAGTTACTTGTCCTCTGTGAGCCTTAGGTTATTCATTTTTGTGGTGGGGATAAAAATATTAATTATCCCTTAGGGTTCTTCTAAGAACCAAAGAAGATAATGGATGTGAAAATGTCCAGCCCTACCACACGTAAAGATGAGGAAAGAATTGAGATGTGTGTCACTGCCACAGTGGTCCAAAAGTGCTGAAAATCTACTCTTCAAATAAGCACCTCCTACTGCATTTTTACAGCACTTTGTAGCAATTACTTTTTATTCTGATTAGAAAAGTAACCTTTGGCTCTTTGCTGAGTTCATCTAGAATAAGATAAAATAAAATAATATATGAATATTAGTTTTCTAAAGCTCACATATTATTTTAGTAATATAGAACTATTTAATTCCAACTAGAGTCACAACCCTTTTCTTAGCCACTACCTGTTCCCTCCCTCACCTCAATTTTTTCCCCAGTCAGGGAAAGTTTGAGGCAAAGAATGCTCTTTTGTGATCCTTAGACAAGCACGATAATAATTTATTCATCAAGAATTCCCTGAGTACCTAATTGTATAATAAACAGAGTAGAATCTCAGTCTAGATACATGCTGTCCAATATGTATCTATTAGCTACATGTGACTATGGAACACATGAAATGTCACTAGACATGTTCAAATAGATATGTGTGCATATGAGAGAGAGAGAGAGAGATGGAGGGAATTATCCAGAGGAAGTTACTCACACCAGAAATGGGTATTAATTAGAGAAGAGGGTTATTTATAGTTAAGGAGGTGGGTAGTATGTGTGGCATTACTTGTTGTTATATACTCTGCTTTGTACCTATTTGTGGCTTTGGTGGATATAGTTTCAGCTTTAAGTTATATAGGTAGTGGTGCTATGTAGGTATTGTGTTTTAGCAATGTAGACTGTATACTTATCCATCTATAAGAGTACAGGACAGTAGGAAGCAATTTGGTCCTTTGTTACATCCAAAGTACAGGAGTCTCAGTGGAAAGATTCATGGCATAGTGAGTTCACCACTGAAATTAGTGTCTGTGAATGGATTTGCTTAAAATGGCTGGATAGGAAACTAGATTCACATCACTTAGTTCAGAAAGCCCATTTTGAGTGATTTTTAAATCACTAACATTGTGTTTGAATGTTACAGCTTATATCTGTCTTACAGTTACTAAGATATAAGATCCTTGATAAGAGAGACAAGGGTTTTTTAACTTTTTTATTGTTATTCAAATACAGTTGTCTCCATTTACCCCCAACCACTCCCCTCCACCCCAGCCATCCCCACCCTTGATCCTACCCCCCTTTGGTTTTGTCCATGTATCCTTTGTAGATGTTCCTGAAAACCCTTCCCTCTTCCCCCCACCTCATTATACAATTGTTTTATTAATCTCTGGACTTATACTGGTCCCTCTGCCTCTGGACCTAGCACCAAAGAGATACTCAATAAATATTTATTCTACAGTAAAAACAATAGATGTCTACGAAGTTTATTATTTGACAAATGAATATAATTTAAAAGACATTTTTACTGCTTAGAACTACAAGTAGATTTTCAGAGATTCCACAATACTAATTAATTTATTTCAAAATAAGTATGAGGCTAAGTGACAAATCTGAATGATGTATTGGTTTTATTTATTTATTTTGTCTCAAACATATTTTTCACATGTTATTGCCTGTAGAAACTGTTAAATAAATTATAGTGTACTCATAATATGGAATACTATGCAATCATTAAATCAGGCAGACATGCATATATTGACATACTTTATTTTTGAGTGATAAAAGCAACTTCCAAATCAATATGTTTAGTATCATCTGACTTTTGTTAACAAAAAAATCACTACATTTGGATGTACATATATGCATATGTTTATATGTATATAGAAAAGCCTTGACAGAATATACCTTAAGTTATTAAAAGTGGATCTTACTGGAGAGTGACATAAAGAAAAGTTGGGCCTCAGATTTTACCTTGTATGCTCTGTATTTTTTTTTATTTTTTAATACAAAATGATTATGAATGACTTTTGAATAAATTATTTAGAAAATTATTTTGAAATTTTGGTACTGACAATATAGCAATCCACTATAAGTTTTAAGCTAAAACAAAAGTAATTAGGAGGAAAACCACCTCCAATTAAATTGGATAGTTTGGGGACACAGTTCAGAAATGGTCATTTGAAAATAAGATTATTCAACAAACTCTGCTTAGTTCTTATATTTTTTCTAACAGCACATATTATTACTTTTAGTAAAAAGACACTTTTAAAATATTTTACTTTAACTTTCAAGTGTAAATTCTGTATGCTTTTTTAAAATTTTTATAGGAGTTTATCTGAGCCAAACTCCAAATGTATGTGCTTTTAAAATAAATTAAATGTATGATTTCAGCCAGATCACCATAAAACATGTGGTATAAGGGGTTATGCAGCATCTAACAGTCTGTACCTTTTCTTATTGTTTACTCATAAGTTGTGCAAGAAAACACATTTTTGGTCCTTTTACTTTCCAAATAATTCCCTATCTCTCCAGCACAGTTGTAAGCTGATTGATAGTAATAGCTATATATCTCTTATGTCGTGTGTCTTGCATTTAGGTCTTAAGATTTCATTTTTCGAAGAAATCTTAAATGTCATCTACTCATTCCATTCTGTCTTCTAATGTTTGTAATTCCCTTTCAGTAGGAAATACTAAGTATAGAGTAGGCACTCAGCAATGTATTTATTTAATAATTTAGAAAGGAGACTTTTTAAAGTTCCACTGTATAGTGGGCACTTTGGGATTCATTACTTTATTACTTATAGACCTGCATAACACATAAAAAATGCCTCTTTTAAGAACATTCAAATGTTTATCTCATTGGTTCTTTTGTTAGTTTCAGGTTTTTTTCAGCTCCTATCAGCAAATATAGATTCTTGAAAAGTTTACCATTAACCCAGAAATATAGTACAAGACAATGATTGAGGAGAACCATCAACTGTTTCAAATGAATGGAAGCTTGTAGATGATCCAACCTCCTTGTTTTACAGATTGGTGAACTGAGTGATTCCTGTAGAGTTAAGTTGGAAATAAGGACATGATCTTTTTAAATTTTTCTCTAGACTTTTTACATGACTATAAACAATATATATTTAGAAATGATAGTCCTTATTTCATATTTATCTTTCTATTTTAGAATAATAAGATAAAACATCTCTATGTGCTTCATTTTAGTATAAAAGTATTTTACCAAGATTGAATTTTTATATATTTTTCAGAATGTTTAAAGCCTGTCCCACCTAGTTGAAATTCTAGCTTTACTAGTATTTCAATTGTTATTTGAATTTGCCTTTCAATTCTGTGGTAGGCAGAATTCAATTCTGTGGTAGGCAGAATTCTAAAATTACCCCAGTGACCCCATCCTTATATGATACCCTCCTCCTTGAGTATGAGTAGAACCTGTGTATATAATATTCCCATTATTAGCATGGTGACTTTAAGAGGGATCTAATCACACAAGCCCTTCAAAAAGGAGAGATTTTTATATACCTGGTAACAGAATAGAGATTTGAAGTTTGGAGGGATTTAACATGCCAATACTGCTTGAAGATGGAGGAATCCACATAAAGAATGGCCTTTAGGTGTTATCCCCAGATGACAACTAGCAAGAAAATAAGGACCTCAGACCCACAGTTACAAATAAATGAATTTTGTCAACAACCAGTGAACAGGGAAGTGAATTCTTTCCTCATAATTTCTATATAAGGGATTAGTCTGGTCAACACTTTGATTTCGGCCTTGTGAGACCCTGAGCAGAGAACCCAGCTGAATCCGCCAGAACTTCTGGATTACAGAACTGTGAGATAATAAATCTTTGTTATTATAAGCTGTTAAGTTTGTGATAATTTTTATGCAGCAATTTTAAAAACATACCGCTATGTTATATAAGGCAAGCCATTTATCAAATCTCTTGTGCCTCAGTTTGTTTTGCCTATCATAATGGAAATACCCTGTACTGCTTTGAAATTATAGTTGTGAAATGTGGCATCTACATTAATAGGATATATGTATTATTAATTTTGGTGGTATTGCCAATAACAATTTTGATTCTTCCTGGCCTATTAAATCATTTTACCAAAAAATGAAAATGTAAAGGAATATAATTTAGCCCTAGGTAGACCTTCCTACAATTTAATGTTAGAATAACCAGCCATATAGAAAATATGGAGTCTGGAAAACTTTCCATTTGCATCACATATTTATTGAGAGTTCACTCTATACCTAGAATTATAGTAAGCTCTCTAGATGGTACCAAGGGGAAAAGAATCATACATGGTCTTTGCCTACAAATAACACATAATGTAGTAGAAGAGAGAAGATACAGGGTCACACTAAAATACTCCGAGATAAGAAGTGTTCAATGGCTTGAGATGAAAAAATAAATTTTGGTAAGAATTCAGAGGAGGTTGCCTGTGAACTGGCCTTTCAAGAACAATTAGGATTTTAATACCAGAAGACAGAGAAGGAAAGGCATTCCAGCTAGAGGGAAGAACACAAAGACATTGTAACCTGGAATGTCACATGGGAGAATAACAAGTAGTTCAGTATAACTGAAGTATAGGATGCATAAGTGTAATAGGAAATGAGTTTGAAAGAATAGGTTGGGGCCAAATTATAAAAGATCTTGATTTCTAGATTAAGGATTTTGAATATTATCATATGGTTTTTAACAGAAGGGTAAATGATCAGATTTGTGATTTAAAAAGAAAATTATGGCAGCAACGTGGAAAGGTTTGGTAGTGAAGTGTGAAGGATGATGGGACAGGGAGACCTATTATAGGGAACAAAAGCAAGAGATGATAAACACATGACTTAGGAGAATGGCCTAAGAGAAGAGAAGAAGGGATAATGTGTTAGGGAAGTCACAGAGGTAAAATGTACATATCATAGAAAGAAAGCAAAGCTCAAGAGGTTTGTAAGGTGCTGAGATAGGTAAAAGACACACAGCAAGGAAGTATTACAGTCAACATCAGTACCCAGACAGTCTAGCTGTACAGCTTTTGTTTAACCATTATTGTTCACTCCTGAGAGAGTGGTCAATGGGAATATTCAGAGAAAAGAGTCATTTTATGGGCAGTGTGACAAGAGATGCTTTTTTTTCAAGAGCTGCTTTTTGATGGAAGGCTAAGAGTTGCAGTGGGATGTAAGTCTGTGTGTATGTATGTGTATGTGTGTTCATGTGCTGCTTTTAGGAGCAAAAATGGGGAGAATATTAGGCAAGGCCACTGCAGTGGGGTCTTTGAGCCACAAGCACTCAATTCGCTCCAAGGACAGGCCTTAAGGATTTGGATCAGTTCACTAGGCATTGACACATTCTACAAAGTTGTCATCTGAGAGAATAGGCAGACTCCATTTCACAATGTCTGAATGTTACTTTTGGAATCCACATTTGGTTCTTCTGAATCTGTTCTAAAAATTTAGTAACTCTTTGTGTGTCTCTCTCTCATACAACTGGCATGTATAGCCTAATCCACCAGGAAGTATATAACACAGGATAGGGACTTAGGAGGCTTCTCAGATAGTCTATGGTAGGATCTGTGACATGTGATCCAAGGATCACCTATATAGAGTTCCCTGGTGTATCTTGCAAATTCAAATTTCTAGGCCCCACTTCATACTTATTGAGACCCAGCAGGAATCAATAGTTATAATAAGCATAAGCATGTATCTTTCCAGTAAGTATAAAATATTTGTTTTTATTTTTATTTGATGTTTAAAATCCCCAGATAAATTAGTCATTGTGCCACAATAATCAAAGCAATTATAGTATTGATATGTTACCCTGAATTGCATCTTTTCCCAAAGATTCTGATATATATTCTCTTGCATCCACTCTGTTTGATAATTACCAATCTAGACCATTTACTTAAAGAATGAGAGTAAGGTTCCTTATTGTCAATGTGATGACAACATCCAAACATGTAGAAAAATTTTATGAGTTTATTCGAGCCAAACTTACAACACATGTTGGGGAGCAAGATATCAAATGCTCCAGAGAATAACAGTTTGCAGCTTCCTTTATGCATTTAAAATTGAGGGAAGGTAAGACATTATGTGGAGGTGGGAGAAAGCAAGACGGGGATTGGATTACAGGACAGTTAACAAGATTATGTGCTTTCTTCAGGGTGGTTATGGCTTATTTCAAAGGTGTAGTAACTTAGATGCACAGAAACAATAGACAGGGCTTGCTTAAGGCAAAGATAAACCTTTCACTGAAAAGTTATATGGTTGGGGTGTGACAACCCACCATGCCCTGCCCACTTAGGAATTTATGATCAGATCACTCTGTGAAGTTACTTTCCATAGAAATTCTTTTTCTGTTCACACTACTGTCATTGAAAACTATCTCTCTTGGCTCATAACAACTTGTATGTGACTGTAACATGATCATACCATGTTAACATTAACATTAGCATATTCAACCACTGCTTGAAGAAATGTGGTCCTGGCCTTAAAAGAAATTTTAAAAACTTTCTTTACATTTCTCTTTCTTCTGTGAACCTTTTGTATTGGTAGTAGAATAGTTTTTACTGCAGGACACTATTGTCTATTTCAGAATAAGGGGTTGCTTGACTTGGTGATGGTAACTCTGTTTTGTTTTGTTTTTTTACATTTTATGTTTTTAATTTTGAATTCTTTCAATTAAAGTTTAAATTCAATATTATTTTGTATTAGCTTCAAGGGTACAGGATAGTGGTTAGACAATCACATACTTTACAAATTGTTCCCCACCAAATATTTCTTGTGCCAACTTTGCACCATACATAGTTATTACAGTATTATTGACTATATTCCCTATGCTGTACTTTATATACCATTACTATTTTGTAACTACCAATCTGTACTTCTCAATTCCTTTACCTTTTAAGTCACTTCACACTTGTCAGAATGGCTATCATCAATAAAAGAACAAACAGTAAGTGTTGGTGAGGATGTGAAAAAAGGGAACTGTAGTGTACTGTTGATAGGAGTGCAGATTGGTCCATCCACTGTGGAAAGCAGTATGGAGTGTCCTAAAAAATTAAATATGTAACTGTATTGTTTTTGAACCTTCTTTCTAAGGTTGATTTTCATGGGCTACTTGGAACAGACTCCTTCACTTTAGTCCCCTCAGTGACCAGTGTGAAAGGGAATTTTATAGTTTGCAGCTAGTTAGGTGAAAGCCAGAAATAATGAGGAAAGCATTGTCTTCTTTGGGAATGAATTTGGTAAGAATCTCAGGCATTGGAAAGCACCAGAGTCTCAGCTTCAGGCATTCCCAAAGGATCCTTTCTCCAAGTGGCCTGTGTCACAGAAGATACCATTGGAATTGCCTGTTAGTCTTGAGAAAATATGTGTGCATGGTTGTGGGATTCACCTTTTTGACCTACTGGTTCCACTGTCATTGTGAACAGACTCTTTGGAGGGCCAGCTTGGCATGCACATGCGTTCATTCCACTCTGGAGTGTTCTTTATGAGAAAGCATTTGTTGAGTGGTTTACCATTTTGTTTTACAGCCACTCTGCAGGCTATGAAATGGTCATCTGGCCTTTTTATTTGTCTGAGAAAAGCAGTTTTCACCTTCTTATTGTTATGGCTGCCATGCAGCAGAGGGGTAACTCAGGGATACCATATGATTTCCTTCTGTCTTCCCACACACTGTTTGGGAACTGGACAGGAACATCAAAATCTGAAGTTTACTCATTTATATTTGCCCTAACCTGCACATGGGATATTCTGTCTTTCAGGTAACGTAGTGGACAGATCATTGGTTACCTTCAATGAAGGAAATTTATGCCTGCCAAGTGCCAGGCACTGTGTGCTAAGGCATTCTGTTAACAGACATGAAACAAATTTCTGTTCTCTACGTGTTTTCTGTCTCACAGGGAACACAAATATATAGACAAATTGCTACTTTAAAAATGTCATAGTGTATGTGAATATAAAGTACTGAAAATGTGTGATTAATTCTGAGAGGGAAGAGTGATAATGAAATATTCTGAGAAGAGGTCAAGTTGAAGGAAGAAAGGCACCTCACAGAGGAACTAGCACAGAATATACTAGTGCATTGAGTTTGAGGAAATGGCAAATAGTCCAGTGTTGCTTAAGCAGAATCCAGGTCGTTGATAATGTTCTGTTTGGTTACAAAGGACCTTGAAGGTCATCCTGAAGATTTTTTACTTTTTCTGGTGAACAAAGTCTTAGAAGGATTTAAAATAAGAATTTGCTTTTTTTATGTACTTCCTAAGTACCAGCCACTGAGCCTTGGCTGTCATTAGTTTGTAAGTCATTAGAAGAATTTTAAGCAGAGGTGTGACCAGGGAGTGATATGCAAAGTGGTGAAAGTAGAGGTAGTGAAAGCATTCAGGAGACTAAATGTATATAACTTGAATGAAAGCACCTAGGGCTTCTGTTGGGTCTTTGGGCCTATCATTAACAAATGAACACAAAGAGACCACATGGTGTTTTTGAAATAACTTGAAGCTTGGAATATTAGAGCTCAGAGCCTGGCACTACTGCATAACTAGTTGTGAATCTTGCTTTTCTTTGAACCTCAGTTTCCTTAACTATAAAATGGGAGTCTGAAGCTTTCTAGCTACTTCCTAGAGTTATGGGGAACAATTGAGATAATATATGGGAAAGACATTGTGGTATACAAATATTGGTTATTAAGTCAGCTTTTGTTATTTAATGTACTGAGTACCATGCCTACCTCACAGAGTTGTTAGGCACATCACGTGGAATAATGGATATAAAAGCATTTTGTTAACCTTAAAGCATGATTCAAATGTTAAGAATTAGTAAAAATAATAAAAGACAACAATTCATTATACACCCACATGTTCTGTCTCCACTGTAATTCATGCACTCATTCAGAAGTATGCATAAGAACCTCCATTTAATTTTCACAGGTTAGATTCCCACACATGACAAAATCAAATAGGACCAATAGATTCTAGGCATTGGCTTCTCCCCTGTCAAATTTCGGTTTGGGGACTGACAGAACACCCATTTTACATGAGTTGTCATCAGCCAGTCTAGTGCTGACATCCATATACTTTTCCAGATGCATGTTGAACAGGCCCCCAGCTCCACAGAAACCCCATTTCCTTCCATTCAAATTGGCCATACATATCATTCTTCAAGTTCTGTGCCCAGCAGGGCCACAGCAATCACCATGAAACCAGGCATAATCTGTAAATCTAGTTTCATATTGCTTGTGGTTAGTGGAAATACCCTATCATGCAGACACCAATGATAGTTTGATGTTTCCAGTGGAGTTTATAGCCACTTGGATATTCTACCTTTGATATCTCTGAGATGGAGCATAGAGGTGAGAAATCAGAGCAGCTCCCACCCCCACACTAGAAATTCTAAGACAAAGAGGTCTTCAAACCTTCTATCCCATTGTTTATTTCATTAACAAAAGGATCTTCCTAGTTACATAGTCATCTCCTCTCTATTCTTTTTTATTTTACGTAATTTTTGTGGAGCCAGCTTAAGATACTCAGGCTTTTGGGTTGCATGGTCCATGTCATATTTTCAAACTGTTACTTTTCTGGACAAGGAAGATAGGAAGAGTCTGCTTCTTTATCTCTTTTCTCTTGGCATAGAAGATTAGAATCATTTAATGAAATGCTGTATTGGCTGACTCGATAAATTAGTACTAATGATTCTAATGCATTTTAAAGAATTTTCTGCCATAAGAATTGAAATTCTGTTTTTCTTTCTGCTGCATAGAATTCCATTATGTAAATGTACCATAAATTTTTGATCCATTCATTTACTGATGGGCACCTAGGTTGCTTTCAGCACTTGGCTGTTGTAAATTGTGCTGCTGTGAATGTTAGGGTGCATAGGTCCTTTTGGAATGGTGTTTCAGGGTTCTTAGGGTATAAACCTAGCAGTGGAATTGCTGGGTCAAAAGGCAGATCCATTTTTAGTTTTCTCAGGAAATTCCATACTGTTTTCCATAGTGGTTGTACCAGTCTGCAATCCCACCAGCAATGAACTAGGGTCCCCTTTTCTCCACAACCTCTCCAACACTTGTTGTTTGTTGCTTTGTTTATGATGGACATTCTTACCGGTGTGAAGTGGTATCTCATTGTGGTTTTAATTTGCATCTCTCTGATAGCTAGTGATATTGAGCATCTTTTCATGTGTTTCTGGATCCTCTGTATGTCCTCTTTGGAGAAACGTCTATTCAAGTCCTTCGACCATTTTTTAATTGGATTGCTTGTCTTCTTAGAGTGGATCCTACTCTATGCGACAGCATGGATGGAACTGGAAAGCATTATGCTAAGTGAAACAAGCCAGTTGGTGAAAGACAAATACCATATGATCTCATCTTTAACAGGAACCTAAACAACATGACAAACAAGCAAGCAAAATATAACCAAAGACATTGAAATAGAAAACAGGCTGACAGTAACCAGAGGGGAGAGGGGAGGGAATTTCAGGGGAAAAGGGGAAGGGGTCACAGGAACAAATATAAAGGACACATGGACAAAAACTAAAGGGGGTGGAAATGGGAGGGAGGTAGGGAGCACTGGGGGGGGTGGAATGGGATGGGAGTAAAAGACAGAACACTGTACTTGAACAACTAAAATTAAAAAAAAATAAATTAAAAAAAAAGAATTGAAATTCTGACCTATAATATAATCTGTAAAAAAACAAAACAAAACAAAACAAAACAAAATTTAACCTTGGACAAATAATCAAAGACAATTTAAAACAAGTAAATTCTATCACTGGTTATCAAAATTTCTTATCAAAAAATTTTTCATCTTTTTTTAAGCCCATTTTATCAATTATGCTATTACAGTTGTCACATTTTTCTCCCCTTTCTCCCCTCTGTCTTGCACCCCTCTCCCACCAGCATTCGCCCCTTAGTTCATGTCCATGGGTCACACATATAAGTTCTTTGCTTCTCCATTTCTTATACTATTCCTAACCTCCCCCTGTCTATTCTGTACCTACCATTTATGCTTCTTATTTCTGTATCTTTTGCCCCATTCTCCTTTCCCCCTCCCTGCTGATAACCCTTCATATCATCTCCATTTCTGTGATTCAATTCCTGTTCTAGTCGTTTGCTTAGTTTGTTTTTGTTTTTATGTTCAGTTGTTGATAGTTGTGAGCTTGTTTTCATTTTACCATTCATATTTTTTACCTTCTTCTTTTTCTTAGATAAGTCCTTTTAATATTTCATATAATAATGGCTTGGTGATGATGAACTCCCTTAACTTGACCTTATCTGGGAAGCACTTTATCTACCCTTCCATTCTAAATGAGAGCTTTGCTGATAGAGTCATCTTGGATGTAGGTCCTTGCCTTTCATGACTTTGAATACTTCTTGCCAGCCCCTTCTTGCCTGCAAACTTTCTTTGAGAAATCAGCTGATAGCCTTAAGGGAACTCCTTTGTAGGTAAATCTCTCCCTTTCTCTTGCTGCTTTTAAGATTATTTCCTTATCTTTAATCTTGGGTAACTTAATGATGATGTGCCTTGGTGTGTTCCTCTTTGGGTCCAACTTCTTTGAGACTCTCTGAGCTTCCCAGACTTCCTGGAAGTCTATTTCCTTTGCCACATTGAGGAAGTTTTCCTTAATTATTTGTTCAGGTAAGTTTTCAATTTCTTGCTGTTGTTCTTCTCCTTCTGGCACCCCTATAATTCAGATATTGGAAAGTTTCAGGTTTTCCCAGAGGTTCGTAAGTCTCTCTTCACTTTTCTGAAATCTTGTTTCTTCATTCTGTTACAGTTCAATGTTTATTTTTCCCTTTTGTTCCAAATCATTGCTTTCAGTCCTGGTTTATTTCCTGTTACTGTTGGTTCCCTAAATATTTTGCTTTCTTTCATTTTGGGTATCTTTCATTTGTTTTTGTTTTCATTTTGTTTTGTTTTTTCATTTTCAACCAAGCTCAAATAGTTCTGTGAGCATTTTGATTACCAGGGCTTTAAACTTTCCATCAGATAAGTTGGCTATCTCTTCATTGCTTAGCTCTCTTTCTGGAGTTCTGCTCTGTTCTTTCACTTGGGCTATATTTCTTTGTCTGGGTGCACCTATTAAGTTGTAAAGGGTTAGGGCCTTAGGTATTCACCAGGGCGGGGCAACCCTTTTTGCTGTGCTATAACACTGCCTGTGGGGGAGGGGCCAGAGAAGGAACAATGCAGCTCACCTGCCATCTCTAGCACACTTTCCAATGACCTTTTGTTTGAGACTGGGAATTTCTCCCACCTTGGCAACCACCGTAGTCCACAGTCAACTCTGAGTCTCAGTTTCACCTTCATCCAGCCCCACCCACTTGGTCCTCTGCCTTGCCTCAGTTTTTCTCAGCCATCCCCACCTGCACGGCCTCACCATAGGTTCTACTGGTCTAGTTGTTCTGGTTGATTTTTTATTTAATTCCTTGGTTGTTGGAATTTTATGCAGTTTGATTTTCTGGTGCTTCTGGTTGTTCATTGATTTTAGATTGGTTGTTATCCTCCTTTTGGTTGTGTGAGGAAGCAAAGGGTTTCTGCCTATGCCTCCATCTTGGCCAGAACTCCTATCTTTCCTCATTTATATTTTGACATCTTGGTGTATTCCTTATCAATTTGTATTATAAGGAAATTTATAATGTATATCAAAAAATCACCAAAATATCTTTTAAAATTTTGTATTTTACACAATATAATTCTAATGTATCCTCCAAAATGCTAGAAAATTGTTTGAAATTTATTTTAAGATTTTTTATTCCATTTGTATCTTTTAAATTTATCTTTTAAATGTTACCTTAAGAGTCATAAAAAGAGACAATGAAAATTAAATCATTTTCAATAAAGGACATTTAACTCTTGGGAGATACAGGACACATATAAATTTCTACACACCAGAAAGGAAGGAGAGATTTATCATTTTGTAAGTTCTCCCAGCTCTGTAAACTGTAATGAAAGTTGGCATCTTTAGGCTCACAGATTTTTAGGCTTAGCTGGTTGTTTCCTCAACCTAAGGCATAACTGAACACCTTGAAGCAACCATCCAAAAGAATATGCTGGTGTTAATTCATAGGAAACAGTCCTATTAAGTGTCCATAATATTTTGAGGTCTTAGACCTGGTGGCTAGGCAACCAAAAAGAGAAGTCAATGGACTTGCATTTAAGTAGAGTATTTCATACATTACCTTAATTAGTTTCTCAAAGGCCTCTCTCTTGATAGGAGGAAAAGCAGTAAATACGAACTTTTGATAGAATGCTTGAAGTTGACTTGATGTTTTTATTAGTTTATAAAATTTGGATATTTCAATGTAAAAATAATCCATTCTTGTAGCAAAATGATCAAATAATGCAAAAGAACATGAAATGATACAAGTTCTACACATGACCTGACCTATTTCCTGCACCCTTCAGTTTCACTCTTATATAGTTAAATATATGCATATTATTTTTCACAAATGCTATCACACTACAATTAGTGCTCTGCAAACTGATTTCTTCACTTACTAGAGCTCATACTCATTTCTATATCAGTATATATATGTATAAATACATATGTATATGTATATATATATTACATATGTATGTGTATAATACAATATATGTTAATTTTCTTAAAGGATGTATGGATGTATTGTAATTTATTTTGTCATTTCTCACTGCTAATAGATATTCAGTTTTTTCCCTAACTTTTGTGACATTGTAAGTAGTGGTGCAATTAATATCCTCAAAAGGTAGTATATTTTGTGCGTAAGGAGAGCGGCTGTGGAGATAGAGGGTTTTTATTCTCGTATTGGTGACACAACTCTGTATTGTATGATCTTGAGCAAGTTACTTAATTTTTCTATGCCTCTGGTGTCTTTCTGTGAAAAAATTGAGATAATAATGGCCTCTATTTCATAGGACTGTTATGAGGATTTAATGAGTTAACAATACACATTAAGAACTTAAATATTTACACATTAAGTGCCAGGCACATGGAAAATGTAACAATTGTTAGTTAATATGATCATAATCCTTTAATAGCTTACTTTTGCAAATATAAATTCTTAGTTGTTAAATAGTTGAGTAAAAGTGTATGTCAATTTTGAATGCTGGTAGAAATTGCCCTTTTCCTGTCAAAAAAAAAAATCCCTTGCAAACATTGCATATTATTAAACTATGTAAATATGTAAATATGGTAGGTAAAAAACAGTTTATCATTATTTTAAGTTTCCTCTCTTTAATTATGAGTGAACATGAGCATCTTTTCACATATTTATTGGCCATTTATATTTCTTTCCATGTGAACTGCCTGTTCTTGGCCTTTGCCCATTTGTTGCCGTCTGGCTTTTCATCTATTTCTTATTGATTTATTAGAGCTCCTTGTATATAAAGGAATTTGGCTCTTTGTCATATGTGTTACAAATAGTTTTCCCAATTTATCTTTTAACTTTGTTTATATGATTTTGTGTCCAGGAGTCTTGAATTATATAGTTAAATTAATCATTCTTTTCCTTTATGGCTCCTGAGTTTGGAGGTCATGCTTCAAAAGTCTTTATAGGTGCATTTGATTTAAATCATAGACTGATGTATTTTTGCCAAAAAAACTCAACTATGGATATAAGAGCTAGAAGGGATCTTAGAGGTTGCATAATTTAATATGTTTGTCTTCATATCTTTTAAATTTTTCTTTGTAGAGGAAAATAAGTTTAGTTCCAATAAAGGGAATGGAGTCTAAAGTTTCCACAGCAAGCTAATGGTAAAAATATAAACTAGAACTCTGGGTCCAGATCATTCTGTTTAACCAGATTGTTTCATTAGAAGAGTTTTTTTAACTTAAAACACATTTAAGCAATTCAAAAATAGAGTTAATTTTTAAGAAAACCCACATTTTAAAACAAAGATTTATTTTTACTTTTCAGATTAATTTTTACCTAGAGAAATATTAGGATATGTTCTGTTAAGCATAAATCATACATATTTTTTAGATATTTTGTTGAATGAATGTGCAGATATTCTAACCAAAGGAATATATCTATCTTTTTCACCTTCTTAATTATTTTAGTTATAAGTATGAAATGTTGACTTATTTTAGTGGAAATTAAGTAGACTTGCTTTAATAGATATGAGAACTAAGGAGCATTAGTTTGGCTGCTAACTGTACCCTCAGCTTCCTTTCCCTGGCTTTAGTAAACCCTAGGATTAAAACTAATTCCTTTTAAGTTGTTTGGGACATTAGCCAGCATGACCTGTCTTGAATGCACATCTACCCATGTTAGTCTTCATTCTAAAGCCCTCTAATGGCTCCTTACCTTAGCTTACTCACTGTAGCCACTTGTCCCTAGCAACTGTGCAGAGTCTTTCATTCAGCCTTATCCACACTTCCCTTTGTACATGCTGTTTTCCTGCTTGGAGCAGCTTTCCTCTTGCTCATATGCCTGCCTGGAAAAAAAACAATATAATTAAACATTATTCCTGCTACTTCTGTGAATCCTTTTCCTAATCTTTCTACTCCAAGACTAAGTGTTTCTATAGGCAGGACTTCTAATATGTTAATTCAAGGATCATGGTGGATCCTTTATCCAGCAAAACAGCCATTTAACTGGTAAAATTATAAAAATGCCCATTTAAAAATCTCTGGAAATTGTCCTAAGGGCATACAGGACAGAGAAAAACATTTATTCAAAAATGTCTTAAATCTTGGTAAGATGAACAAGAATCTACGGCATTTGAACCATGACCTAGTCTCATCCCAGCCCTAGCTCCATGTGATACAAGCTGTTTTTCAGACAGGTGTGACCAAGACGATGAGGGATCCCTCTACCCACAACTTCTTCTGTAGGGCTATAGTGTCACTCCCAGAGGGCCAGGCAAATAATGTCTCTTATACCTTTTAGCCCTATATTGTAGAAGCATTATTTTAAGTAAGCACAGCTGAGAGGGCAAGAGATCTCTTCCATCACTCAGTTTCTACTCAAGAGATCTCTGCCCCAGTGGACTGAAACCAAGAATACTTGGGCACTGGTTGTACCTGTCCCAGCTCATACATAGAGTGAAGATTCCATGCTAGGAAAGGCAAACCAAGATGAACAGGGGCTACCGTCACTCCACAGGGTCCATTTGTGGAGCAAAGGAGTCACTCTGGGAGAAGCAAATCACTCACTCCCTGGCCCTCAACTCCACTGCAGTGACACAGAGGTTCCGCCAAGTGTGGAAGACAGACCATTAGGATGGAGAGCTTCACAGGTCTGCCTGAGGAGACTGACATTATTTGAAACACAGCTTAGAAAAGTTCCTACAAACATTATCAAAAACAATGGAAATCTGTCAGAAGGAATGAGGTGGAGGTGGGTGCTGCATGGAGGTGGGCAGAGAGGGGGGGCATGAATGCATCTGTAATAGTGTCAACAATAAAAATCAAGCTAAAAAACAATAGTGGTATTGGAAATTAGCAATTAAGAAGGGACTGGTAGCTCCATCATGCTAGTAGCAACAAGCAAAATACCAGACCAGCCAGAAGGTTATCAGAGAGAAGGAAAAGAAATATCCAAAAGGCCTTATGATAGGCCTAACTTGACAGTTACACTCATTTCTGAGTCTGTAGAGTACTGACTGTGCACATGTGCCAGACCTCACCCACCAAGGAGAAATGAGAGTAAGATGTGGGGCTAATTCTAAACGATTCCTCAAACCATGCCTTGGCTGGTGTGGCTTAGTGAAATGAGTGCTGGCCAGGGAACCAAAGGGACACAGGTTCAATTCCCAGTCAGAGCACATGCCTGGGTTGTGGACCAGATCCCCAGTAGGGGGCATGCAAATGCAACCACACATTGATGTTTTTCTCTCTCTTTTTCTCCCCCCTTCCCCTCTGTCTAAAAATAAATAAATAAAATCTTTTAAAAAAGAATTCCTCAAACCACACACAGTAAAATACTGAAGGCTTAAGGCTGAAGATACTTAAGCACAAACTCTGAGCAAATGTTGTCTAACAATATGCTACTCTGACCCTGGGACAACTCCTAATAAGAGGTTTAATGATAAAATCATGCTTATCTCTAGTGAAATGTTAAACTGTGCCCAAAGATGCACCCTCTGAAGAGTGACTGCTGAGAACCTCTGAGATACTTATCCCTGGATGAATATGGGGCAAAATCATAAACTCCCTGAACTGTGATGTATGCTTCAAACAACATGTGCATCCAATAGTAAAGGGTGCAAATCTGACTGGATAAAGGGACTTAAACCTTTAACAAGAAGTGGTTTTTGTAGTTCCAAAGTTAAATTATGGGAACCCAGTGTAAAAGATAAAAACTAGAAAACATCAGAGCAATGACATCACAGACTTTAAAATGTAGAAGAAATACACTTCACTGAATTAATTCAGCCAAGTCATTAAACAAATGACCAAACAGAAAATAAAAACAAATTCTCAAAAAGGGCAAGTCAGTATTGAGTTGCAATACGGTACCTGAAATATCCAGTTTTCAACTAATATTATGTGGTGTGCAAAGAAAGGGGGAAGTATAGCCCATGCATAGGAGAAACAAGCAGTCAACAAAAATTGGCCATGAGGAAACCTAGATGTTGGACTTGTTAGACAAGGTGATATATTTAAAGCTACTTTTAAATATATTAAGCTACTTTAGATATATTTAGTGCACTGAGGGAAATCATTTCTAAAATACTAACTAAAAAGTACAATAACAATTTTCAGTAAATAGAGAATATCAATCAAGTGATAAAATCATAAAGAAGAACCAAATGGAAAAACCTGGAGTTTAAAAGTGTAATAATTGGCCCTGGCTGGTGTAGTTCAGTGGATTGAGTGCAGGCCTGCGAACCAAAGGATCAAGGTTTGATTCCCAGTCACGGTACATGCCTGGGTTGCAGGACAGTTCCCAGCAGGGGACCCACAAGAGGCAACCACACATTGATATTTCTCTCCCTCTCTCCTTCCCTTTCCCTCTAAAGATAAATAAATAAAATCTTTAAAAAAAAGTGTAATAGTTGAAATTAAAATTCACTAGAGGAGCTCAAGAGTAGATTTGAATTGGCAGAAGAAAGAATCAGCAAATTGGAAGATAGATCAAAAGAAACTGCATTTTGAAGAACAAAAATAGTGAATAAAGAAAGAATAAGAACCCCAGAAAAATGTGGGACACCTTAGTGATACTCCAACATACACAAAATTGGAGTGTCAGGAAGAAAGAAGAGAAAGAGAAGAAAGACTATTTGAATAAATAATGGGTAATGTCTTCCCATATTTTTAAAAAACACTAATCAATACATCAAAAAATGTCAGCAAACCCCAAACAGGAAAAATGGAAAGTGATTGACACTCAGATACATTATAGCAAAATGTTGAGACCAGATAAAAAGAGAAAATCTTGACATCAGCATAAAAATATGAGAAGAGAATCACAATAAGATCAACAACTGACCTTATCAGAAATAACAGAGGGCAAAAGACAGTGTTAAGGCATATTTGAGGTGCTGCAAAACTATCCTAAAAGTAAAGGTGAAATCAAGGCATTCCCAGATAAACAAAAACTAAGAGAAATTGTTGACCTATGTTGCAAGCAGTGCTGTAAAGAAGCGACATCAAACAAAAATTCAAATTCACATGAAAAAACAAAGAGCTACAGTAAAGGAAATTATGAAGATAATGAAAAAAAGTATAATTGCATATTTTTCCTCTTAACTCGACAAGACTCAATTGCATAAAATAATATTGGTAAAAGTTTATTGTTGGATATATGACATATGGAAATGTAATATATTTTACAATGAAATGCAAATGAGGAGGCTGGACATTAAGCTAAGTTAGAGTGAGGAAGAAATGGTATCAGGCAGTAAATGAAGTACAGCAACAAGTGAAAAAATAAAAAATGGTAAATATAATTAACATAAAAATCTCTTTAAATTGTGCTCCCTTTAGCTTCTTTAATATGCATATGATTATATAAATCAATAATTATAAACATATATAAAGTTTGGTTGATAATATATATTGATAGAGTATGTATACAAGAGAAGGAAGTGTATCTGCAGAGGAGTAAAGTTTCTATAACTTCTTGGGTTCTTTATGAATCTTAGATAGATTCTGATCATTGAAGATGTATGTTAGAATCTTCAGAGCAACCACTGAGAACATAATTCAACAATATAGTTTAGAAAAATTAAAAACATAGTTAAAATTTTCTCTAGCTCTGGCTGGTGTGGCTCAGTGGATTGATTGTTGGCCTATGAACAAAAAGGTCACCAGTTCAAATCCCAGCCAGGGCACATGCCTAGGCTGTGGGCCAGGTCCCCAGTAGGGGGTGCATGAGAGGCAACCACACATTGATGTTTCTTTCCCTCTCTCTAAAAATAAATACATAAAATCTTTAAAATATTTTTCTCTAGAAAATACTTACTTTAGAAAAGGGGTTATAGTAAAGGAGAAATGGAGAGAAAAGTAGTAATGACCAATATAGAAAACAAAGTACAAAGTGGATTAGGTAACTTTAACTATACCACTAATAACATTAAATGAGAATGAATTAAACAAAGAAGTAGAGATTGCCAGCATAGATAATCAAACAAGATACAAATATGTGCTTTCTACAAGAGACACCCTTTATATTCTAAGACAGAAAAAGGTTAAAAGTGACATGATAAAAAAAAAATTCATGCATATGTTGTGTCACCCTAAAAGTTCTAGAGGAAAATATAGGAAGGAAAACTTCAGACATTCCATGCAGCAGTATTTTCACCAATTTGTACCTTAGAGCAAGGGATATAAAGGAAAAAATAAGCAAATGGGACTACATCAAATTAAAAATCTTCTGTAGGGCTAAAGAAAACATCAGCAAAATGAAAGTGGAACCAACTATATGGGAAAATATATTTGTCAATGACACCTGAGACGAGAGTTTGATCTCCAAAACATATAAAGAACTCACATGATTCCACACCTGGAACACAAACAATCCAATTAAAAAATGGAGCCCTGGCTGGTGTGGCTTAGTAGATTGAACACTGGCCTGTGAACCAAAGGGTTGCTCATTTGATTGCCAGTCAAGGTACATGACTTGGGTCATAGGCCAGATCTCCAGTAGGAGGCATGCAAAAGCAACCACACATTGATGTTTTTCTCCCTCTCTTTCTCCCCAGCTTCACCTTTGTCTAAAAATAAATGAGTAAAATATTCACTTATTAGGTCGAGTAGTTTTTTTGGTGAAGTCTATAGGATTTTCTATGTACACTATCATGTCATCTGCAAACAATGACAGTTTTGCTTCCTCCTTTCCAATTTGGACGCCTTTTATTTCTTGTCTGATTGCTGTGGCTAGGACTTCCAATACTATGTTGAATAGAAGTTTTACTATGTGAAAGTGGATACCCTTGTCTTGTTCCTGACCTTAATGGGAAAGCTTTTAGTTTTTACCCACTGAGTATGATGTTGGCTATAGGTTTCTCCTATATGGTCTTTATTATATTGAGGTATGCTCCTTCTATTCCCACTTTCCTGAGTGTTTTTATCATAAATGGTTGGTGTATTTTGTCAAATGCTTTCTTTGCATCTATTGATATGATTAAAACAGCAGGATACAAAGTCAATATTCAGAAATTGAAGGCATTTTTATATGCCAACAATGAAATATCACAAACAGAAATCAGGGGAAAAAAATCCCATTTGATATAGCAACAAGAAAAATAAAGTACCTTAGGAATAAACCTAACCAAGCAGGTAAAACACTTGTACTCAGAAAGCCACACAACACTGAAGAAAAAAGTTAACAAAGACATAGATAAATGGAAGTATATACTGTGTTCATGGACTGAAAGAATTAACATCATCAGAATGTCCATATTGCCCAAAGCACTTTATAGATTCAATGCAATGCCTATTAAAGTACCAATGACATGTTACATAAATCTAAAACAAACATTTCAAAATTTTATATGGAACCATAAATAACCTGGCATAGCCTCAGCAATTTTGAGAAAGAAAAACAAAGTAGGAAGGATCACAATACCTGATATCAAACTATAGTACAAGGCCATTGTAATCAAAATAGCCTGGTCCTGGCATAAGAATAGACATATAGATCAATGGAACAGAATAGAGACCTCAAAAATAAACCCAAGTCAATATGGTCAATTAATATTCATCAAAGGGAGCAGAAGCATGAAATTGAGTATAAATAGCCTCTTAAACAAATGGTGTTGGGAGATCTGGACAGCTACAGGCAAAAAAAAAAATGAAACTCAACCACCAACTTACACCATAAACAAAAATAAACTTAAGATGGATAGAAGACTTAGTCATGACACCATAAAAGTCCTAGAGAAGAACATAGGGAGGAAAATCTCAGCTATTCCATGCAGCAATATTTTCACTAATGTTTCCCCTAGAGCAAGGGACATAAAAGAAGTAATAAACAAATGGGATTTCATCAAAATAAAAAGTTTCTGCATGGGTAAAAAAAAATCAGCAAAGTGAAGAGAGAACCAACCGTACAGGAAAATATATTTGCCAATGATACTTTGTACAAGGGTTTGATCTCCAAAGTATATAAAGAACTCACATGACTCCACTGCAAGAAGACAAGGAACCCAATTAAAAAAAATGGGCAAAGGACCTGAACAGACACTTCTCCAAGGAGGACATACAGAGGGCCCAGAGACATATGAAAGGATGCTCAGCAGTAGTAGCCATCAGAGAGATGTGAATTAAAATCACAATGAGATACCACTTCACATGGGTCAGAATGGCCATCATAATCAAATCAAAAAACAAATGTCAGAGAGGTTGTGTAGAAAAAGGCTCCCTAGTGCACTGTTGGTGGGAATGCAGACTGGTGCAGCCATTGTGGAAAACAGTATGGAATTTCCTCCAAAAGCTAAAGATGGCACTGCCTTTTGACCCACTATTTCCACTCCTGGGATTATACCCTAAGAATCTGAAACACCAATTCAAAAGAACCTATGTACCTCAATGTTCATAGCAGCACAATTTACAATAGCCACGTGTTGGAGGCAACCTAAGTGCCCATCAGTAAAGGAATGGATCAAAATATGGTGATACATTTACACGGTGAAATACTATGTAGCAGAAAGAAAGAAGGAATTCCTACTCTTTGTGACAGCATGGATGGAACTGGAGAGTATTATACTAAGTGATATAATCCAAGTAGTGAAAGACAAATACCGTATGATCTCCTCTATAAGTGGAACCTAATCAACAAAACAAACAAGCAAGCAAAATATAACCAGAGACATGGAAATAAAGAGCAAACTGACTGAGACCGGAGGGGAAAGGAGAGGAGAATAATGGGGAAAGAAGGGGAAGGTTAATCAAGGAGCATGTATAAAGGACCCATGGCCATGGACAGCAGGGGCAGGGACGTTTGAATGTAGAAGTTGTGGGGCGGGTAGTTCAGGGGAGAGTAATAGGGAACAATATTTCATGCAAACCATAACCAAGAGAGCTAGTGTGTCTCCTACAAATTTCAGAAAAATAAGCTTTAAGACAAAACTGTTGTTAAAAGTAATTGAAAATTTTTAATAATAAATAATCTATCAAGAAGATATAGCAATTATAACCATATAGTCACCTAAAAGCAAAGCCCTAAATAAATGAAGCAGAGAGAAGTAGTCCAACAATAATAGTTGAAAAGTTCTATTAATTTTATAGAACAACTGGCCAAAAGATCATCAAGGAACTAAAGACTTGAGTAACATTATAAAACAGCTAGCCCTGACAGACATCTATCAAGCACTCTACTCAAAAATAACAAAACACAAAGTCTTCTCAAGTGAACATGAAACATTTTTCAGAGTAGGCCATATAAGAGGAAATAAGGTAAGTCCTTTGTGCCATAAATTTTATGATCAAGAGACTCAGAACCTTATCTATAGAATGGCAGAGGATGTTTGGAAATAATGTATCCATTAAGGGACTTGTATGCAGAATATATAAAGAGCACTTACAAACTAATAATAAATAGACAAATAATCCAACTTGAAAATAGGCTAAGAATTTGAATAGATATTTCTCAAGGAAGATATGCAAATTAAAAGATGCACAATATCACTAGACATTAAGGAAATGAAAATTAAGACCATAATGAGATACCACTTGACACCAACTAGGATGGTAAAAATAATAATAATGATGATGTTGATGATGAAAATAACAAGTGTTGGCAAGATGTTGGGCAACTAGAACCCTCATACACCACTGATGGGAATATAAAATATTGCAGCTGCTTTGGGAGTTATCAAATAGATAAACATGACAGTTCATTCTTAGGTATTTATATACAGATATAGGTATATAACAATTTCATTTCTAGATACATATCCAAGAGAATTGAGAGCAAATGTCTAACAGAAAACTTGTACATGTTCATAGCAGCTTTATTAATGTTAGCCAAAAGGTAGAAATAACTCAAATATCCATCAACTGATGAATAAAATGTGGTATATCCATATAATGCAAGATTACTCATTCATAAAAAGGAATGGAGTAGAGATAGTTGCTACAACATGGATGGACCTTGAAACTGTTATGCTAAGTGAATGGAACCAGTCATAAATGGCCATATATTGTATTATTTTCTTTATATGAAATGTCCAGAATAAGCCAGTCCATTGTGACAGAAAGAAGATAAGGTTCACAGGGGCATTGGAGAGAGGAGCATGGGAAGTGATTGCTAATGTGTATGGGATTTTGTTTTGGAGATGATGAAAAGTTCTGGAATTAGGTAATCGTGATAGGTATACAATTCTATAAATATGCTAAAAACATTTAATTGTATACTTTAAATGAGTGAACTTCATGGTATATAAATAAAGCTGTTAAAACAACCATGCCTCCAATGTTTTTATCAATCTGAATTTTTCTCACTTATGATATTTCTCAAATTACATTTTAATAACTGTTTGCCTATAGTGAGCCCAAGAGACAGAGTCTGCTCCTTCCTGTGTCCCTGGCCCATAGAAGGATTCAGATGCTGAGTTTTGAATGAGTGTGAAGACTTTGGTAAAGACAATAAGCTATAGGAAATATAGATTGTGGCAATTTTGTTATCTGTATGCACATCTGCAAGACACTTGTTCAATGGTGAAAAGGGTTTGTTGTAGAAAATACATTTATTCTGTTAGCATAAATGAGCATTACCTTCCCTTATATTAAAACTCTGAATTTTGATTTACACTTTTATAAAATAATTATTTTTTCCCTTTCAAATTCCAAACAATATTCTTAATGTTTTTTTTCTCAGCTTTTAGCCTCTACCCATAGCTTATCAAGGCCTAAAAACGGAGTTCAAATATGCAACTACATTTGCTTTCAATGCTTATGACACATTTTTATTTACAGAATGGATGATAATGAATGCGAGGGTATTTTTGAATTTATGAAGTTCTGTATATAATAGTTGTTAAATTAAAAATATCTAGTCCAACCCCCTTGTTTTATAAATATCAGAATGCAGTTTGGTATATTAGAAAGAGTGCTGGATTAGAATTTGTAACTAGAGTTCAAATTACAGACTTGGTGCTTTCTAGCTGTTGCATTTTAGACAAGTTACTTAACCTCACCAAACTTCCCCTGACTCATCTGTTTGTCTCACAGAGTAATTAAGCAGATCCCAGGAGATAAATTCATGTGAATGTGATTTATGTTCTCTGCAAATAAAGGTTTTGTGAGATGAGAAAACGAAAGGTCGGGGAAAAAGGTGACTGGTCATAAAGCAAGTAGTATCAGAATTTATAGTAGAATTTTAGCTCCCAACCCTTAGTCTAGTATAATAAGGCATATTCCAGAGAGGAAACAGTGGAGTAAACTTGACAGTGGCTAGGGATAAGGGAAAGCAGGCTCTGTCTGGCTGCAACTTGTCTCTTTATCATAATGGCAAAAGGGAACTAGGAAGATATTGTGCCAGAAACTATATGATCACTTTAAAGAATTGAAAGAGCTTGTTCACAAGTTGAACAATTTATCAATATGTTTATCTGTCATTGACAGTTCCACCAGCTCCTTACCACTTCACTGTCACCTAGTTCAAAAAGATGCCAAGTGTGACACATTTTCCTTTTCAGTTTTTATCCTAGGTTACATTTTGTTCAATTCTGTGTTTAACTGTGATATAGGAAGAGAATAAGGCAAGGTAAGAGTATGCCAAGCAATTACTCTTCATTTCTACTGAGGATAGAGAAAAAGTTATCTGAGGGATGTAGGCTAGATGTGAGAAAAACAATGTGGCTGAATGTGAGAGGTACTGTGGTCAAATGGATATTGTGAAATCTTTGGAATCTTTAAAGAGAGGTTTTCATTTATATGATATGCTTTAGCAGTGTCCTAATTAGAACTCAAAAGTTGCCCAGGGTTCATCTTGGCCTTCACATTAAGCTGCTATTTGAAATGCAACATGGCAGTTTTCTAACTACATTCTTTGGCTTGAGAATAAGTGGAGAAGGAAAGAAATAGGAAGGAGAATTGAACAGGGAGTGTTCTAGCATTGTTTGAGCTGGATGTTGGAAATTTATCAATAAAGTCCACATGAAGGATGGAAATCGGACACAGAGATGGATTTTTTATCATAGAAAATATTATAGGTGCTCTGAAAGACAACTTTACAAGTTGGGGAAATTATCATATTCTATCTAGGAGACACAGGGTCAAGAAGGGCTTCATGGAGTAGGTAATGGCCTCTTGAGCTGAGCACTGAATTATGAGATGTTGTGGCAAGGGAGACAGATGGTTAGGGGAAGGGAGAAAGCAATCCAATGGGAGAGAATGGTATGTAAGCAAAGACACAGGGTTGTGAAACAGCAGGGTTAGACTGGAGAACTGAAACAGAATGGTGCCCAGGGAAGGTCACATCAAAAAGGTTGTAGAAATAGTGAGATAAGGAGCTAGAAATAGGCCTTGAATGCCAGGCAATTGCATTGAATTTATATCCTATAGGCCAAGTGTTTTTTAGTTTCTACCTAAGAAGATGTCTTAAGCATTTAATAAAATTACAGATCCTTTAGTCTCACCTGTTGCTCAGATTCAGAAAACTCTGAACTAATAAGAAAGAGTGGGGTCAGTTTTCTGTATTGCTAATTAGCTCCTCAGGGGATTCTGAGGCACCAGCAAATTATGCCACTGCTGTAAACCATGGGAGGTTATTGAAAGGTCTTTAGGAGAGGAGTTATACAAGCAGAAATTTTAGATAGAATTTCTTTGTGTTCCTGTGTAATTTATGTATCAGCAAGGATCAGACAGGAAGCAGAAAACTTGAAAAAGAAAGTTGCAATTATTTTAAAGGTAAAGTTGTGTTTGTGTGTTTGGGGGTAATATTTAGGCAGTAAAAATATGAGGATGACAATTGGGATACATTGAGGAAGTGTATTACATTAAGTCCATGAGGACTCGTAGTTTTCTGGTTTGAGTAATTGGGGATTGCCATCCACTGTGAGAAACTATCATGTAATAGTTGATCTTGGAGTCAGATGGATTTGAGTTTAGATCTTGCAATCATCATTTACTGTGCATGGATCTTGGAATCAGATGGATTTGAGTTTAGATCTTGCAATCATCATTTACTGTGCATGGATCTTGGGAGAATGTTTAAGTTTTCTGTGCTCTCTTCCACAAAATTAGGAAACTAGTGCATACCTCATTCATGTGTTGTAAAGATTAAATGGCATTAAGTTATGTAAGATGTTTTATTGTTGTTCAAGTAGAGTTCTCTCCATTTTCTCCCCACCCCAACCATCCCCACCTCCCACCCCTCATCCTACCCCCCTTGGTTTTGTCTATGTGTCCTTTATAATAGTTCCTGAAAATCTTTTTCCCCATTATGCCCTCCCACCTCCCCACTGGTTACTGTCAGATTGTTCTTAATTTCAATGTTTCTGGTTCTATTTTGCTTGCTTGTTTTTTTTTGGTTGATTAGGTGCCACTTATAGGTGAGATCATATGGTAGTTGTCTTTCAACATCTGGCTTATTTCACTCAGCATATGCTCTCCAGTTCCATCCATGCTGTCACAAAGGGTAGGAGCTCCTTCTTTCTTTCTGCTGCATAGTATTCCATCGTGTAAATGTGCCATAGTTTTTTGATCCATTCATTTATTGGTGGGCACTTAAGTTGCTTCCAGCACTTGGCTATTGTAAATTATCTCAGGTTTCAATCCACACACAGATATAACTTATTTATTAACACACAGTTTTATCCAAATTCTTCTACAGCTACTCTAGAAATTTCTGTGACCAAGAAGTTGGCTCAGAAAACAGTGTTTCTCAGTTAATTGCACTATACAATGCACCTTGATCGTGTTTTTTAAAAAGGTAAAACTAACTGATACCTTATAAAAATAAACCAGTAAAGTGAAAAAAGATATGTAGAATTTGCATATAATATAGTAGCTGGGACATGTATAGATTCCCAGTAAATGGTAGGGGATATTATTGTGCTATATGTTGTGGCATGCATTGGAATGAGGTGGAGTAGGGAATTTTTAATCTCTACCAGTGACCCCTGATTCCACAGTCAAAGCAATATCTTATGTTGGGGAGCAGTGTATTTTTCCCAAATGTCAAATTAATACCTGGCCTTGTTTTGCCTTGGATCAGGACTTGCTGTTTGTGTATTTAAGAGAGCAGAGTACGCCCTGTTGTTGGCAAGTATCTCAATGAAGCTGTTTTAGCTACTGTAGGTTCCTTTAGGCCAACATGAAATGTCTAACCTTGGATTTCCTAGTTGTGGTCTCAACTTGGAATCTCACCAGCATTTCACTGCTACCCAAGCTGTGTCTGGTCACATGGTGCTATCACCTTCTTTGGTTTTCTGAAGTCTTTAGACACTTGACTGAACAATTCTCACATTTAGTTTCTCACACTGGATGGCAATCCCCAATTACTGAAACCAGAAAACTACAAGTCCTCATGGACTTAATGTAATACACTAACTCAATGTATCCCAATTGTCATCCTCATGTTTTTACTGCCTAAATAATACCCCCAAAACACTTCAGTCTTAAGCTACATTGTGTTTTCCTTGCCTCAAACAAAGTTACAAAAGGACTTAAAAGATAAGGTTGCTTTATTTCCCAGTGCTTTCACAAGTTTTGTGTAAGGGATAGTAGTGGCTGTTGCTTTTCTGCCTTAACCAGTAGTGTTTGAGAAAGGAGGAGGCAGCATGGTATATTGCAGAGCTCACTGGGCTGGGAGCCAGATGCTCTAGACTCTAGTCCCCAAAGGAAGTTGGGCTGGAATGAGGAAAACTGGGAGACATGACCATTTATTTTGAGTGTGCCAGGCCCTTTTCCATGTATTATCTGATGCGTTTGTCACAAAATCCTTTAGACTTACATATTATTTTCTCCACTTTGTGGATAAGGAAACTGATGTTAGGGAATTTAGTTTTATCTTTTGCCCGACATTCTAAAGCTGGTGATCAATAATAGTGGTTTTCATACCTGAGTCTCTCTGCTTCCAGTCTTTGTTTTCTTTCTTTCCATTTGTGACAATACAACTTACTAGAAAATGTCTTACTCTGGCTTCAGTTGCCTCATCTGTAACATACTAGAAAATGTCTTACTCTGGCTTCAGTTGCCTCATCTGTAACACAGTGCTCTGTAACCTCTGCTCTGTATGACAGTAAATCTCCTCAGCCCAGACTTAGTATAGGAAATGGCAATATTTGTATCTTTGGGTACTTAATGTATTCTAAGTGCTCTTCATAGTTTTCACCACATATTAGGATGCTCAGTAAAGGTTTACTGATTTCTTTCCAGCAGTAGGGTATTTCCACAATGGATGAGACCCATTTTGGTGGCTTGTATACTGTTTAATGATATTATCTTCTTTTCCAAGCATCCTGGAGTATAGTTGAATGGCTGATTTGACAGTTATATAGATTAGTCATCACTTGATTGTTCCAGATTCTAGGCACTAGGCATACTTAATAAACAGAATGTGACCTGAGTTCTAGTCTCAGTCCCATCTCTGAAAAATTCTTTCTTCTGGTCAATTCTCTTTTCTTTTCTGGGCCTGAGATTTTCCCTTTGAACAATTAGTGATTTATACTAGGTCAATGGATTTCAGTCCTAACTGGACATTTAAATTATTTGGGGTGCTTTTAAAAATTTGGATGCCTGGACCGCACCCTAGTTCAATTAAATCAGAATTGACAGGGTAGGGAGAGCCATTGGTATTTTAAGAAAGCTCCTCTAGTGATTTTACTGTGCACCCAAGTGTGGGATCTCTGGGGGCCATCCATCCCTAACATTCAATGACATGCAATACCATATAGCATGGTGCACAAAGCATAGGTTTGGAGTTAATCAGACATGCGTTCAAATACTGGCTCTTTTTTAGCTGTGTGATCTTGAATAAACTATTGAATGCCTCTCTACCTCTGGCTCTTTGTTGTAAATTGTTGATATACGTCATGCCCTGCAGTAGTAGTTGTGGAGATTAAGTACCTTCCACAGTGCTTAACACACGGTAATACCTCAGTAAATATTCTTCTTAGTATTGGAAGTTCAAATAAAGAATGTGAGAAAAATATTTATGCACTAAGATTTCACAAGTAAATTAAAATCAAGTTATTTTCTCATTTCCTGTTTTCTTGGCAACGGATTCCGGAAATAAAGAATGTGGAAACAACTCCTGTTCCTCAAATTTGATGACACTAGAGAAAGGAATCCAGCTAGTTCCTCCATGGCCGATTGGCTGTGATGGCTTACAAGCCATTGGAAAGATTTTGGCTCACAGAATCCAGCAGATGTGGCTTGGGAGATGCAAGGGCATGACTGTTACAAGGTTTCATCTGTTCATCCTCATTTCTGAGAGTGATTCTGAGGGGAAAGAACAGCTTTGTCATTTTGGATAGGGCACACAGATAAAAATCAGTCTTGCTACCACCTGTTCAGCTGTCTTAGCATGTTTGTCAGTGATATAAACTACAAGAAAATGGAAATCATTAATAGGCCTATAATTGCTTGATGCATAATGACAAGTAATTTTTCTATTCATCTTTGTGTATTGTGTAATACAGTTTCTACATGACAGATTTGTGGCTTGAGTGTGTATTAGAGCCATGGGCATCTTTATCTGGTCTTTTCCAGAGTAAATGTTTGACAAGTATGTAAAACACCTCACTTGGTTAGTAATATGATTTAGTACATGGTGGGCATTGTTCCCTGGTCTCCGCAGGCAAAACATTCAATTTTGCTTCCTAGAGTAATCATCCTCTTGGCCCCTTTTATAACATTTCCCTTGATATACTTTACAATAAACATTTTTGCACTTGTCTTAGTCTAAAATGTACCCTTAAATCTTCTGTGACAACAGGGGTTCTGTCTTTCTCAACTTCACATACCTATCATGTAGCACAGCTGCCCATTTATAATTTATGAATGGCATGGATTTTTCAATGGATCAATAAATATGACTGAAACATGTGAATGACCTTTCTTTTTCCTCCCTTCACAATGCATGATGAGGATTAATGTGTGCCTATTAGGAAAGAGGGTAATATTTGTATCACATAAAATATAACCTGACTCAGTCTTCCAGAATGGTATAGTAAAGACTGTCATAAATCTACCCTTTCATAAAAGCAACAAGCACACTAGCAAAAATTGTGAAGATCTACTTTTCCAGAACTCTAGAAACAAAACAAAGCCTTACAAAATATGAGGGGCACTTATTCAAGAAAAACTGCCAAATAATTTCTGATTACAATGGAAGTAATTGAAAATTAATAATAAGGAAATTTGTTTTCTTGTGAAATTCACAAATGTGTAGAATTAAACAATACACTCTTAAATAAACAGGATCAAGAGAGAAATCATATGAGAAATGAGAAAATACTTGAGAAGAATGAAAACAAAAATGTAACATACCAAAACCTTTGGGATATAGATAAGCTAAAGTAGTACTTAAAGGGAAATTTATACCTTTAAATGCCTATTGATATAGTTTGAATGTTGTTGTTCCCCCAAATTCATATGTTGAAATCTTAGTGCCCAATGTGATGGTATTAGGAGGTAAGTTTTTGGGAACTATGTAGGTCATGAGTGTGGCAGGCTCATGAATGGGATTAGTGCTTTAATAAAAAAGGTCCCAGAGAGCTTTCCATGTGAGGATACAAACTATCTCAAGAAAATCACTTAATTAATATAATGTACAACATTTAAGAGAATAAGGTCCCATGATAATCTCAATAGATTCAGAAAAAAATGCCAAAAAACTGGACACTCTTTCATGATTAAAACAACAAACCAGAAATAATAGGGAATTTGCTCAAACTGATAATGAATATCTATGAAAAACTCACACTTCACATCAAACTTAAAAGTGAAAAACTTAAAGCCTTCCCTATATTGAAGATTCTAGCCAGGGCAATTAGGCAAGAAAAGTAAGTAAGTAAAAGACATCCAAATTGGAAACTAAGTAATTCATATATGATATAACCTTGTATATAGAAAATTCTAAAAAATCTGTAATAAACTGTTAAAACTAATACATGAGCTTAGCAAGATTGTGGAATACAATATTGATGTGCAGAAATCAATTATATTTATATACATTAACAGTGAACAATTTGAAAATGATAAAAAATTAGTTTATTCACAATATCATAAAATGCAGTACTTAAAAATAAATTTAGAAAATGAAGTGCAATACTTATACACTTAAAACTATAAAACATCATGGAAAAATTAAAAATATAATTAAAGGAATAAACAATCCATGTTGATTAATCACAAGGTTTAAATTGTTAAGATGGCAATACTGCCCATTGAGTCAAGGAAATTCATTTTAAAATCCAGCTGGATTCTTAGAAGAAATTGAAATGCAGAACTTGAAATTTATATTGAAATACAGGAACCTAAAATACCCCAAAATAATCTTGAGAAAGAGCAAAGTTAGAGGACACACACTTCTTGATTCCAAACCTTACTAAAATCTACAGTAATCAAGAATGTGTGGTACTACCATAACAATAGATACAGATATAGATCAATGGAATAAAAATGAGTACCCCAAAATAAACCCTTATATTTATGGTTACTTGATTTTCAACAATGGTGCTAAGACTATTCAAGAAACAGCAGCATTTTTTTGTTTTTGTTTTTGTTTTGTTTTGATTTGTTTGTTTGTTTTTTGTTTTAAGAAATGCTGCTAGGTCAACTGGGTATCCTCATGTGAACAAATGAAGTTGGGCCATTTCTTTATATCATACACTAAAATTATCTCAAAATGTATCCTGGACCTAAATGCGGGAGGTAAGACAATAAAATTCCTAGAAGAAAATAGAGAAGTAAATCTTTGTAACATTTTGTTAAGATATTGATATATGTATTTACATAAAACACCAAAGGCATAAGCAGCAACAGAAAAAATGATGAATTAGACTTCATCAAATTTGAAATCATGCCACAATACCATAAAGGAAGTGAAAAGCCAGCCCATAGAGTGAGAGAAAATATTTGTAATCATGTAGTTGTTAAGGATATCAATTCTAGAATATATTTTAAAAACCCTTAAAATGTAATGATAAAATAACAAATAACCCAAATTAAAACAAGTAAAGGATTTGAAGAGACATTTCTTCAATGAAGATACACAAGTGAAAAAAGCTCAACACTATTATTCATTAGTGAGATGAAAATCAAGACCAAAATGAGATACCACTTCACACCCACTAAGACAACTATAATAAAGAAGACAAAAAGTAGTTTGGCTATGGAAGAATTGAATCTATTATACATTACTTGTGCAGATGTAAAATGGTGCAGCCAATTTGGAAAATAGCCTATAAGTTTCTTTTTTTAACCTTTCTTTTTTTTATTTTTATTTTTTTAATTTTAATTATTGTTGGAGTACAGTTTTCTGTCTTTTACTACCATCCCAGCCCACCCCCACCCCCCAGTTTTTAAAGTGTTACCATTTGACATAGCAGTCCATTCAAAGAAATATAATTTAGTTTTTAAATTATTTTATTGTTGTTCAATTACAGTAGTCTGCATTTTTCCCCCACCACTCCCCCCACCCCAGACAGACCCTCCCTTGCTTCCACCCTGCCCTTGGTTTTGTCTATGTGTCCTTTATAGTTGTTTCTGAAAACCCTCCACCCTTTCCCTCTATTATCCCCTCCTACCTCCCCTCTGGTTACTATCAGATTGTCCTTAATTTCCATATCTCTGGTTATACTTCCTTGTTTTTTTCTTTTGTTGATTAGGTTCTACTTATAGGTGAGATCATATGGTATTTGTCCCTCACTGCCTGCCTTATTTAAAGAAATATAATTTTAAAAATAAAAAAATGTGCCCACACAAAGAAGTGTACACAAATGTTGGTTACAGCATTATTCATAATAGTTAAAGAGTGAAAGCAACTAAAATGTTCGCCAGTGGACAAATAGATAATCAATATGCAGTATATCCATGCATTGGAATATTATGCATAATAACCAGGGATGAATTAATTATATAAGCTACAAGTGGTTGAATCTTAAAAACATTATACTAAATAAAAAAAGGAGTCACAAAAGATTGTAGTGTA
The DNA here is from genome assembly GCA_004027735.1 of Carollia perspicillata. Taxonomy (NCBI): domain Eukaryota; kingdom Metazoa; phylum Chordata; class Mammalia; order Chiroptera; family Phyllostomidae; genus Carollia; species Carollia perspicillata. The sequence continues at coordinate 40,195 of PVKM010005723.1, forward strand.
TGTTTATATGTATATTAAATGTCCATAAAATATTTAAAGAACAAATCTTTTTCTCCAATTTATTTAAACTGAAATAAAACAAAAACAGCTTTCTCATTTTTCATACAACCCCCTACACCAGTCCCTGCCTCTCACAACCACCACTGTTTTCTATAAATATGAGCTTATGTGAGTATATATATATTTAGAGTCTACATATCATAATGTGCTGGAGGTTCATTCATATTGTTGCAAATGGCAAGATTTCATTTTTCATGGCTGAATTTTGTGTATTCTGCCATAAAATATATTCAGCCACAATTTCTTTATCCACATACCCATCAATGGGCACTTAGGTCGTTTCCATACCTTGGCTATTGTAAATAATGCCACGGTGAACATGGGGATCATATTCTTTTTAAATCAGTATGTTTGTTTTCTTTATATAAGTACCCAGAATGGAATTGTTAGATCATAGGAGGTACTGTTTTTTTAATTTTGAGGAACCTCTCTACTATTTTGAGTAGTGGTTTCATCAATTTACATTCTTACCAACAGTGCATAAAGCTTACCATTTCTCTACCTCCTCATCAATATTTATTTCTTGTCATTGTAATACTAGCCATTTTTAAAAGTGTGGGGTGTTATCCCATTATGATTTTTATTTGAATTCCCTTGATGATTAATAGTGTAGAGCATCTTTCCATGCATGTGTTAGCCATCTGTCTTCTTTGGGAAAATGTTTATTTTCCTATTGAATTGTATGAGTTCTTTATATATTTTGGATATTAGTCTCATATCAGATATATGGTTTGCCAATATTTCCTCCCATTGATTTTGTAAATGGCTTCCCTTGCTGTACAGAAGCTTTTTATTTTGGTATAGTCCCACTTGTTTATTTTTGCTTTTGTTGCTTTTGCTTTGCATGCCAGATTCAAAAAAATATCTCTAAGACCTATGTTAGGGAATTTACTGCCTTCGTTTTCTTCTAGGCATTTGATGCTTTCAGGTCTAACATTCAAATATTTAAATCTCTTTGAGTTAATTTTTGTGTATGGTATCAGAGAGTGGTCCAGTTTCATTCATTCTTTTGCATGTGGATATTCAATTTTTGCAACATTATTTATTGAAAAGACTGTTTATTCTTGGCTTCTTTATTTTAATTAATTGGTCATATAGGTATGGGTTGATTTCTAGGCTGTCTATTCTGTTACATTGACCTATGTGTCTGTTTTTATGCCAATATCATACTATTTTAATTAAATATATCTTTATAATACAGTTTGAAATCAAGGAATGTAATGCCTCCAGCTTTGCTCATCTTTCTCATAATTATTTTGGCTATCTGGAGTCTTGTGGTTTCATATACATTTTAGGATTATTTGTTCTATTTCCAGGAAAAAAATGCCTCTTGAATTATCATAGGTATTAATTACACTGAATCTGTATATTGCTTTCAGTAGTACAAACATTTGAACAATATAAATTCTTCCAAGCTATGACCATAGAATATCTTTCCATTGATCTGTGTATTATTATTTTTTAAAGATTTTATTTATTTATTTATTGTTAGAGGGGAAGGGAAGGAGAGAGGAAGAGAAATATCAATGTATGGTTGCCTCTTGTGCATCCCCTGCTGGGATCTGGCCTGCAACCCAGGCATGCACCCTGGCTGGGAACCGAACCGTGGTTGTTTGGTTCGCAGGCCAGCACTCAATCCACTGAGCCACACCAGTCAGGGCTATTTTTTTAATTAATGTCTTATTGTTTTCAGTATATAATACTTTCACCTTTGTGGTTAATTTTATTACAAGTGTAAATGGGATTGTTTCCTTTAACTATCTTCCTGATAGCTCATCATTAGTGCATAGAAACAAAGCAGAACAAATTTTATGTATTGACTTTATACCCTGGAACATTACTGAATTCATGTATAATTACTAAATTTGTTTATCAGTTCTAAAAGTTTTTAGATGGAGTGTTTGGGATTTTCAATATATATAATTGTGTCATCTGCAAACAGTGAAAGTTTTACATATTCCTTTCCAATTGGGATGTCTTTTATTTCTTTTTCTTGCCTAATTTCTCTGACTAGGACTTCTGATGATATTTTGAATAAAAGTGGTAAGAAAGGATACCCCTGTCTTGTTCCTGATCTTAGAGAAAGCTTTAAGCTTTTCATCATTAGTATTACATTAGCTATGGGCTTGTCAAGATGCTTTCCTTCTATATACACTTTGTTGAGGGGGGGTTAAATCATAAACAGATATTGTATTTTATCAAATGATTTTTCTACATTTATTGAAATGACAGCATGATCTTTACCCTTAATTTTGTTAATGTGGTATATCACATTGATTGGTATGTGGATGTTGAACTATCCTTACATCCCTGAAGTAAACCTCAATTGATCATGGAGTTTCTTTCTTTTAATTTATTGTTTAATTCCATTTAATAATTTTTTGAGGATTTTTGCATCTATGTTTAACAGGGATATTAGCCTATAATTTATTTTTTGCGTCTGACATCTTTCTTTGGTTTTGGTATCTGGGTAAAGCTGGCCTCATAAATTGGGTTTATAAGAGTTTTTCTTCTTTTGTTATGTTCCTGTTAAAGGTGAGATCATATGGTATTTGTCCCTCACTGTACAGCCTATTTCGCTTAGCATAAGCTCCTTCTTTCTCTCTGCTGCATAGAATTCTATTGTGTAAATGTACCATAGTTTTTCTATCCACTCATTTGCTGATGGGCACTTAGGTTGCTCCCAACATGTGGCTATTGTAAATTGTGCTGCTATCAACATCGGGGTGCATAGGTTCTTTTGGATTGGTGTTTCAGGGTTCTTGGGATATAATCCCAGCAGTGGAATTGCTGGGTCAAAAGGCAGCTCCATTTTTAGTTTTGTGAGGAAATTCCATACTGTTTTCCACAGTGGCTGCACCAGTCTGCATTCCCACCAACAGTCCACTAGGGTTCCCTTTTCTCTACATACTCTCCAACACTTGTTTGTCTATGATGGCCATTCTGACTGGTGTGAGGTAGTATCTCATCGTGGTTTTAATTTGCATCTCTCTGATGGCTAGTGATGTTGATCATGTTTTCATATGTCTCTGGGCCCTCTGTATGTCCTCCTTGGAGAAGTGTCTGTTCAAGTCTTTTGCCCATTTTTTAATTGGGTTTTTTGTCTTCCTGGAGTGGAGTTGTGTGAGTTCTTTTTATATTTTGGAGATCAAACCCTTGTCCAAGGTATCATTGGCAAACATGTTTTCTCATATAGTTGGTTCTCTTTTCATTTTAATGCTGTTTTTTTTAGCCATGCAGAAGCTTTTTAATTTGATGAGGTCCCATTCGTTTAACCAGAGATATTAAAATTAAGAACAATCCTAAAGATAGCCAGAGGGGAACAGGGAGGAGGCTGTGGGGAGAAGGGTTTTCAGGAACTACTATGAAGGACACATAGACAAAACCAAGGGGGAGGGTGGCAGCAGTGGTAGGAGTTGGGTTTGGATGAGATGGGAGGAAGTGGTGGGGAGAAAATGCAGACAACTGTAATTGAACAACGATAAGGTAATTTATGAAACAAAAAATAAAATAAAATACATTTTCATATTAAAATAAAGAAAAAAGAGCTTTTCTTTTTTTTTTTTTTTGGAAGACTTTAAAAAGGATTGGTATTATGTGACTTCACTCATATGTGGAATCTAATGAACAAAATCAACTAACAAGGAAAATGGAGACAGACTCGTAGATGAAAGCAGGCTGACAGCTCTAGAGGCAGGGGTCTGGGTGGGGGTAATTGGAGGGAATAAAGAAAAAAGAAAGAGAAAAAGCTCATGGACACAGACAACAGGATGGTGATTTTAGGGGGAGGGAATGAAAGCAGCTGGAAGAGAGTATGGGGGGATAAATGGTGATGGATGGACAGTTGGGGTGGTGAACACACAGTACAGTGTACAGATGATGTGTTCTGGAATTGTGTATCTGAAACCTGTATAACTTTGTTAACCAGTGTCACCCCAATAAATTCAATAAAAAGGAAAAAGGGATTGGTATTAATTCTTTTTCCAATGTTCAGTAGATTTCACAAGTAAAACTGCCGTCCCAAACTTTTGTTTCATGTTGGTTTTTGATTAATGTTTCAATCCCCTTCCCAGTCATTGATTTATTCAGATATTCTGTTTCATGATGATTCTGTCTTGTTAGGTTGTATGTTTCTAGGAATTAATCACTTCTTCTAGATCATCTAGTTTTTACAATATAATTGTTCACAGTAGTATCTTATAATCCTTTGCATTTCCATGGTACCAGTTGTAACACCTCCTCTTTTATGTATTTCTGATTTTAATTATTCGAGTCCCTTCTTTTTTTCTTTGTGAGTCCAGCTAAAGATTTGTGAATTTGTTTATCTTTTTAAAAAATCAGATCTTAGTTTTATTGGTATTTTCTACTGTATTTTTAGTCTCTATTTTATTTCTGCTCTAAGCTTTGTTATTTCTTTCCTTATACTAACTTTAGGCTTCGATTGTTCTTTTTATAGATTATTGAGGTGTAAACTTTTGTTGCATCTTTGAGACTTGTTTTGTTTCTTGATGTACACAGACATTTATTGCTATGAACATCCCTCTTAGAACTGCTTTCGCTGCATACCATACATTTTGGTATATCACATTTTCACTTTCATTTATGTAAAGTTTTTTAATTTCTCTTTTGATTTTTCTCTTTGGCCCATGATTATTCAGTATCATGTTCTTTAATCTCTACATATTAGTGAATTTTCCAGTTTTATTTATGTAATTAATTTCAAAGCCTATACCATTGTGGTTGGAAAAGATTCTTAACATGATTTCAATCCTATTAAATTTGTTGAGACTTCTATTTTGGTCTAACATATGACCTATCTTGAAAAATGTTTCATGTGCACTTGAGAAGAATATGAATTCTGTTGCTTTTGAATGTAACGTTCTGTAAATATCTTAAGTCCACCTGGTCTAACATGTTGTTAAGGTCAATGTTTATTTTCTGCCTGGGTGACCTATACGTTGATGTAAGTGGGATATTAAAGTTCTCTACTACTATTGTATTGTTATATATTTACTTCTTTGAGTCTGTTAATATTTGCCTTCTATATTTAGGTGCCTTCTATGTTGAGTGTATAAATATATACTAATGTTACAACTTCTCATTGGAGTGACACCTTTATCATGTAACACCATTCTGTCTCTTATTATAGTCTTTGTTTTAAAGTCTATTTTCTTTGGTAAAAGTATAACCACTCCAGCTTGTTTTTGGTTTCCATTTGCATGAACATGTTATGCCATCTCTTCACTTTGTATGTTTTCTTACATATAAAATGAGTTTCTTCTAGGCAGCATTTAGATTAGTCATATTGTTTTACCATTTAGCCACACTATCTTTTGATTGGATAATTTGGTTCACTTATATTTAAAGTAATAATTGATAATTATGTGCTTGTTGCCATTTTAATTGTTTTCTGGCATTTTCTTAGTTCCTTTATGTTTCTTCCTTCTTCTCATATTCACTTCCTTGGTTGTTTGATGACTTCTTTTAGTGGTATACTTATATTTTTTCTTATCTTTTTTGTATTTACTATAGGTTTTTGCTTTGTGGTTACCATGAAGCTTACATACAGCAACTTATATCTATAATTGTCCATTTTAAGTTGATAAAAACATAGGCTTAATGCCATAGTAAAGCTCAATGTTATTACTTTCCTCCACATTTCATGTTTTTGATGTCCCACTTTACATCTTTTTATCTGTGTATCCCTGAAGTAATTATTATAATCAGTTAGATTTACTGCTTTTTGCTTCATTACCTTTATAAATGATTCATTTACTACCTTTACTATCATTTACCTTTTCGGTGAGATTTATTTCTTCATATGTATTCTTGTTACTAATTAGTGTCCTATCTTTTCAGGTTAAAGAAGTCTCTTAAATATTTCTTATAAGGTTAGTGTAGTGGAGATGAAATTCATTAGCTTTTGCTTGTTTGGAAAACTCTTTACCTCTCTTTTTCTGAATAACTTTACTGGACAGACTGACTATTCGTGGTTGAAAGGTTTTTTTTTTCAGCACTTAGTATATATTGTGCTAATCACTTCTTGTGTGCAAAGTTTCTGCTGAAAATTTTGCTGATATATTTATGGAGGTTCCCTTGTATATAACAAGTTGTTTTCTCTCCTGATTTTAATATTCTCTCTTAGTTTTTAGTTTTTAATATTTTAATTATAATGTCTTAGCATGGATTTTTTTGGTTTTCTATTATTTAGAATTCTCTGTTCTTCTTCAATCAAAATGAGTGTTTCTTTCCCCAGGATAGGGAAGTTTTCAGCCATTATTTCTCCAAATATAACTTCTGCTCCCTTTTCTCTATCTTCTCTTTCAGAGAGCCCTTTGATTCAAATAGTAACCCTTTTTTAAATAAAATTTTTATTTATTTATTTTTAAAGAGAGGGGAAGGGAAAGAGACACAGAGAGAAACATCAATGTGTGTGGTTGCTTCTCACGTGCCCCACACTGGGGACCTGGCCTGCAACCCAGGCATGTGCCCTGACCGGGAATCAAACTGGCAACCCTTTGGTGTGCAGGCCGGTGCTCAATCCACTGAGCTATACCAGCCAGAGCTTTTTTTTTTTTT